>VXBR01005507.1:436422-685668 GCA_013400215.1 Cisticola juncidis
TGATTTAACGGAAAAAAAAAATGGCAGACTTGTGCTAGAGACTGTGAGACTGCAGCAGCTCTGAAAACCCTTGTTCATGGCACCGAGGCTGACATTTCGTTCGGTAGCTGATGTTTTTCCTTCTGGAGTGATGATACAGAGCTAGAGTGAGCATTGAATTTGTGATGTTGATGTCTTAATCGTGAATGAAATTGCATTCTTGTTTAAAGGTGAGTAGTGATCCGTGTTCCTGTGCTGTGCTCTGCATTGTCCATAGGTATAAATGCTAGACGTTCAAGATGAGGATTGCAGGGAGAGGGAATAAACACAAACTGTCAAGATCCGGAGCGTTCGGCTCATCCTTCGACCTTTATTGACAGCATTATGAAACCTGCTTATTGAACAGTTTGGGGAAAGGGCTGGGATTCCTGCAGCCCGGCATCGTGCTGACAGGCATCTTGGGGAACAATGCTCCCCGGAGCCGGGTTTAGAGAGGCAGAGCAGAGAGAGGAATTTATTCCGAGAGATAGCAGCCGTGTGGAAATGTCAGGGGAGGCTGTGACTCCTCAGGCCATTGCAGGAAAACTCCACTGGAGGAAGGACCTGCATATGCTCAGAAGGCTCTGGAGAGAGAGACGGGAGTGAAAATGGAATGGGATAAAGGGCTGGGAAGGTGGGCGATGGCAGCAGGATGTGATTTTAAAAGAATTGTTCTTAGCCTTTAGAGTTTCTTTTTTCCTCTTCATGTTTCTGGGAAGAATAGAAATGGCTGTAGTGATGCGTCCATGACTTAGCAGTGGTTGTAGGGCGGTGAGGAGGGATGAGGGGCTGGCTCATGTGTCACAACTAGCGCTGAAGAGGCAAGAAAATAGGGAATATTCTGTTACTTCATGCAGGAGTATCAGCATGGAATTATGCATGTGGAATCAGGAGGTCAGGTTCTGGAATAGAACCCGCTTTGGATTTTTCTGTAATGCAGGTTAAGTGCAGCAAATGACACTCACTAAAGCAGGATGCAGCATTTTGGGATAAAATAGGGGCTTGCAGCAGCCATGTGGCAAAAAGCGATAGAGATGCTGTTTCATCTCTGTGGCGGCACAGATCCTGCAGCTTTTGGAATTGCTGTGTGTCACTGAACCCCACCTGCACCCAGGAGTGGGGCAGAGAGGGGCAAAACCCTCTTGCTGCATATATGGAGACCAGGATACTGCTGTGTGCTGCTCCAAGAGCCCCTGGGGAGCAGGAGGACAAACCATTTTATGAAAGATGTTTTCTTTTTCCTTCATCATCTATGAAATGGAATCAATCAAACCCCCTTTATCGGATGGGCCTGGATTGCTCGGTTGCATTACGTCACCTGACTAAGGATTTATTTTTCATGTGGGTCAGTTACAAGATGTAATATTTGTAGTTGGATTGTCTGCAGAATAATTGTGTTTCATTAGCGAGGACTGCATGGCCATCTTTCATGGAACACAGAGGAGAAAGTCTGTTTATGCAGGTGTTTAAGGGTCAGGCTGCAGAAGTTATTTAGACTGCTAATCTCTATAGGCACCTAAATTCCTTAGTCATCTGATCTGGGCACAAGTGAACAACCAGTACAACAGTTTATCATTGCCCATTTGCCATGAGTCAGCTACTGAATCCTGCCCAGGCTGGTGTCTGTGGCCACAGGCTTCCTGATTGCCCTTTCCCGAGGGTCTAGGAATACCTCTGGAAGTTGGAGCCTCAGGGGCCGGCCAGGTGACCTGAGGCAGGGCAAGGAGCCATCAGCTGCCCTCGGATCTCTGGCTCAGCTGAGGTAGTGCAGGAGAGCAGTGCAGGCTCTTTGCTGTGGTGCCTGGAAACTCCTGATGAGACCAGCCCCGTGCTCCATGGTGGGAGCTGTGTGGAGCCATGAGGGCTTTGCTGGCGGATCAGCTCCTGCTGTGGGCTGCTCCCGTTCCCAGCTGATGGAGCTGGGGAGTTTGCCAGCACCTTGGACCCTTACCTCTGCTGAGGCTCGTGGCAGCTTCCCAAGTGAAACTAGCAGGAATCTGGCCTAGAGGTGTGAAATGTGAAAATCCAGTTGCCTTCTCTTGCTTTAAGCCCGTGAAACCATCTCATGTTGGATTGTTCTGACCAGATACCACTTGTGTGGAGAAGCAAGTGTTGGAGCTGCAGCTCCACACCGAGGGGAGTGAGATCCATTGGGATCCGTGTCCTGCAGAGCCTGGTTTGGAGCCTGCTTCCCCCACTGCTGGGCTCTTTTCCCCCCACCCACATGTGGTTTTCATTTGTCTGCCTTTTATTATTACTCTTAAAATGATCTGTTGTGAATTTGTTTTTCTAATGAACATGAATACAACGTTGCAGCAGTACAGCTGGACCTTTGGAGGCTTTTCTTGTAATGAAAAAAGGGTTTCAGAGACATTACATGTTTTTTTTAAAAAAGAAAGACATAAGAGAAACTCTTCTTATACCAAATAGACCCCAGCTTATTCAACAGCTTGATCAGAGTGACACAGATCAATTCTATATATATTTAATCAGGCAGCTTTTTTTCTATTTTGTCCGATTTTATTTCTTTTTCATGTACTGTTAATCCCAGACACATTTTTTACTGTCAGATCCTCATTAAAAAAGGCCCGTTTTGCATGGAAAAAGCTTTGATGTGTATTGTTAGGTGAGGGCTGAGTTCATAACAGGTTTTATGTCTGGGGGAGGGCTCTGTCTGGAAGTGTTATTTTTGCTTGCAGTGAAATGTATGTGATTATCAAAAGGTATGCACCAATGTATAAAAGTTGTGCTCAGGGATTGTGTACGTCTCCCTATGTCCAAGGACAGATTAAGGTTGAGGATTATATTGAGCTATTGTTTTTCATCACTATTAACATTTTCCTCATCATTTTCTCTGTGAGGTTTTTTTTCTCATTGAACAGTGATAATTTCAGGATGTTATTACTTTGTCATATCTTTTCACTTTTCTTCTATTCTCTTAACATATCACGTGTTTGTTTAATATATTTACTCTCCTATTACATTGCACAAATTTATATTTGTTTCTAAGCTGCATGTGGTTTAGCCTACCAGAAACCTCTTTGGTGTGTTACCACTGCCACCAGAGAAACATATTTATGCCGCTGTGCAGCCACTTTTATTCCACAATGTGCTGAGTATTAGAACTTTAAAAAGAGATGGTGATCTGGTTTGATTTGTTCAGCAGCCCCTCATGTCAAGAGGGCAGTGGGGACTGAACAAAAGAGGCACTACATGTGAAGCCCTTGTGGTAGCAGATGCTGACCCACACCTGTTGGATACTGGGAATAGCCTCCCTAGTCATACCCGTGCCCTTGGAACAGGAGAGGTGTGCCATTAACACTCTGTCCTGAGAGCTAAAAATACTCTGCCACCAAACTGTTCACAGGTAAATGTTCCAAATTTAGCAGTTTTTCTATTTACTGGGATTCCAAACATAGGCTGTTCCCTTTTTGGGAGAGGTAGCCAGACTTGCTGAGCAATTTGCCTGTGAAACACGTTCAGGAATGATGTTCCTGGATTTCCTGATGTTCTCAGGTTTTGTTCATGTGTCCAGAGCTGTGCACAGGAGGAAAAATTTCTCCTTCTCTGTGAGAATAGGAAACACAGATACAAATCATCAGAGAAGCTGTGGGCTTGCCTTGAAAAACAAAATGTTTGTATTTTACTTTTAAGACAGGAATAGGGATTGACTGACAGCTCAGTTTGATTGGTGTGACCACTGGGTTCAGTTTTGCTAATCGTGTCTCAATACAAGGTGGAATGATCCCTGGAATGATCCCTGGAATGGGCAGCTGCTACTCTGCACGAGATGTGGGCTCTGGGAAGAGATGTAGTTGCAGACCCAGATTTAGGACGTGACCGGAGAGGAAGAGAGGCAGACGTGGAGCCACCCAGCCGTGCCCCACTGCCCATGTGAGTGACTGACATGGGTTAATGGGTTTGAGGTAGCCAACTTAATGAAGGAAACATTTATGCTTCATGTGTTCAGTCTCCCTGCAGGACGTGCTGGAGTGGCTGTTGTGATCTTTCCTGCATTCAGTCTGTGGGGACTCAGACACCTTTAGTTCTGGCTTTTGTTTTTTCATCTTGCCTCGAGGTTTTGTAAAGCAGTATCACACTGAGGTCATGCCTGTGCTAAAATCTCCTGGCCAGGGCTGCAGTGGTGCTTGAGGAGATCGGGTAGGATCATGCCCCACCCCAAAACGGTGGAGTTGGATTTCCCATTTTCCCCCTTCCTTGGAGGTGTCAGTGGCCGGGCCTGGGTGGGAGGTGCTCCGAGGTGACGCAGAGGTTCCTCTCCAAGCCTGGCCCTGACATTTTAAAGTTATACTGATTACCCAGTTTATGCCAGGCAGACATTTTTCCCAAGCCAGACCTACAGGCATCGTTGGGAAGTCTTTAGTTTTTGCTGTGGGCTTCAGCCCCAGTAGTGTCCCAAGAAAGTGGTCAAGGTCTTCTACAAGGAGTTGTGGGGATTTCCTGCCATCCAGCAGTAATCCAGATCTGCAGCTTTTGGTTTTGTAAGTTCCTGCCTTTTGTTCTGAATTAATCCTATTGCTCTGTGGATTGATTCATTATAGAATGACATGGGGTATCTGCTTTTGGTTCTTACGTGATAAAAGGGAGCCTTGTGTTTGGAAGGACAAGGAAACTGCATGGCAGTGTGGGCAGAGCCCGGGGTACAGTGGAGCTGATCTTTCTGGGATTGTGTACCATGACCAAAAGCTAATTTTTCCCACTCAAGAAATCAATTTTGCTTAGTGCCTAGACACTACAAATGCTCCAGCTAATTATAGCAAGTAGCTCCTCTGGTTTTTGGCTTGGAAGGGAAAAGGTGCTGCCTGCTATATGTAAACTAATTTAATGTAGATACATTTATTTGAACACCCACAGGTTTGGGGTTTGGGCATTCCAGGTCTTGGCTTTTGTCAGTAGCTAAACCAGTGGTGAGATTTTTCTTGCCAAGGGCTTTCACTGACTTTTCTCTTAGTAAACAAGTATTTGATAAAAATGTTTCAGGGTGATCTGCATCGGTCCCTGCAGATGGGGTCCCTGCTTATGGCTCCAGGGTGCCAGTGGCACACACATTTATAGCAACTCTGGAATGCAGCTTGGAGTTAATTCTTGGAAAGGGACTTTGGGCCTAGATCTGCCTTATAAAGTCTGGGTGTTTGATCCAGAAGGATCATCCAGTAGATCACCCTTTGCTAGAGCCTGGATCATGCAGTGAAGAAGTCAGGAGAGTTCTCCATAACTTAAGAGGAATTCTTTGTCATGTAAGATCCATATGGGATACAGATAACCTGGTTAGTTTAACAGTTGCTTCTTTTTCATAATGTAAAATATTGTGACCTTTTTTGGAGCATAGTGCTGTGAATAACTCTCTACAATTTCGTCATAGTAAAAGATGAACAGATTAATTGCTACCTTTTTATTTTTAACCTTATTTTAGAGTAATGTATTCTTATAGCAATTTTAAATGCTTTTAGGAGGCTAGGTCCTGAACCTGAAATAAACCTGGTTGACTTTGGTGGGACTACACTGATTATCACAAGTTGAAAAATCTGCCTTGCAGTTTTTAAGTTTTCATAAAACAAACACTGGAGCCTGTTGTGTTTTATTCTGTTGATGTTTTTGGCATCAGAGAAGCTTTTCCTGATTGTTTTCCTCATTTGAAGGCTGATTGTACTGAGTGACCTCTTGCTACTAAAGGGTGGGTCAGTTTATGTGGGAAAGTCTTAGTCAATGTGTCTGGGAGATAAGTGGGACTGCATCCCAACGAGCCTTTTGCGTTAAATACTGGAATGTGCTGGGGACCTGCCAGGAGATTGGAACCAGGACTCTGCGACAAGCCCAATGCAGTCACACTCTCCCTAAAATAGCACTGTGGATAACAGGAGATCTGCAAAGTTATCACTTACCTCATTTTCGCACAAATTCTTTCCTTTAAATGGATCATTGACTGAGAGTTCAGGCGGGTTTTTCTGGTAATATATTCCATTTACATTTTGAGAGCAGTCATCCTAAGTCCCTCTTAAGCGTTTGGCTGCAGGTAAGAGGGAAGAAGCTGTGAAGCTGTGTGGTGAAGCCACACAAGCCCCAGCACAGGAAAAACCATTTGTATCATCCTCATCATCACCTGAATGAGAAAGGAGATGGGTTTTACCTCAGTGTAGGTCAGTAGGAGCCTCTTCAAATTCATCTTGAACAGTGTGGACGTATCGAGGCAGAGATGAATCAGTTCAGTGGCCTCAGACGTGCCTGGGCTGGCTGTGGGTGACAGGCTTTTGGCATCAGCCCCTGGATGCAAACAGCCAGTGTTTGGATATTCAAATGAGCAGTGGTTTACCACTGCAGACTGTAGATGGTTTTGTTTAAGGGGAAAAAGAAGCAAATTTGATTTTCGGCCCCATGTCAGGTTTGTCGAGGGAAGAATCTGATTGTGCAGATTTAGTGGTTAGCATAAGCCAGTTAAACTTTAAACCTGGGGTGCCTGAATTAGTTTCTTACAGAAAGAGGATGAGTTGGCTGCTAAATGGGATAGTGTGAGGAAAATGCGTGGGCGGCTGGGTTGGGAGCAAGGTTGGGAGATCCTGAGTCAGCAGGTGGTTATTCAGCCCTAGGTGAGAGGCTGCCCAACAAAAGTATAGATCCAAATAACCATTCCCTGGATGTGTGTTTACACTGCTGCAGGGACCTGCACAAGGAGCTCTGTGAAAGGGAAAATAAAAGTGGGATTATCAGGAAATCAGAAGATTGAGAACGGAAAATCGGGGATGCTGCAAGCTGTGACCTTTTGGTGCCTGCAGATTTGAGGATGAGCTGTGCTCTTGGAAAGGCAAATGGATTAGAGGTCATTTGTGGAAAATATCCCTCAGCTTCTGGTGTGCACTGCCAGCCTGGTGTCAGTTCAGCTCCCGAGCCCCGCAAGATCTGACTCCCAACAAGCCTGGACCAGGCCTGACGTCCCTGGCCCTGGGAATCAGAGCCACAGGAACTGTGCTTGGAGCAGAGCGGTGTCACATCCCCTGTGCTGCTGAGCTTCTCCATGGGGAGGACTCTCCCTCAGCTGCAGCTGCCAGGCTCTCTGTTACCCTGCTCACAGTCCCTGGGGAAGGGAAAGCTGTGGCCCTCAGGATGAAGTGACTGTGCTCAGAGCTTGACTGGGGAGGAGGATGTGGCACAGCAGCCCCACCCCATGCCCCTCGGGGGGATTCCCTGACCCCAGGTGCCCCATTGATCCAGCTTTGCAGCTTCCCAGCGCCCTGGTGTGTAAAGGAGCTTTATTGCTGCTCCGAGTAGGGACATGATGACATCAAACCAAGGTAAAAGGGAAAGAGAGGTGAAAAACTGCAACCCAGTGGAGTTTCAGTGAGCTCTGCCCCCTCCAGTCTTGCTCACTTTCAGGTTTTGTATCAGGAGCCATAAAAATTTCCAGAAATTGCAGTTTATGTAAGAGATGTGAATAATGGCTAATAATAAGTGAAACTGCCACGAGGAGCTGGGAGAGGGGAGAAGTAGGTTATTTTTAGAGATCTATTCTCATTGTATGCTAGACAAACAAGAATAAGGTGACTCTGCATTAAACATATACCACAAAGAAGTAAAGATATTCTCCCCGTGGTGCAGTAATGGTCTGCACTATCTGCCAGCTTAGGAATGAGACTCAACTGCTTCTTCACTGTTTAGTAAGAAAAAAGGGACCTTTCATACTAATTTTCATTGCAGTACTGTGATTCTTTTTGCTCTGTGAAGCTTGAGAATGAAGTATCTGAATCCCCACTTGTGCCAAGTTATACAACTACATCCCAGCATGGGTTGTTGTGTCAATTTACATCACCATAGTCTGGGACTTGAGGTTTTACATCCTCTTCATAGAGAAATAAGAACATCTCAGAATCACGGAATTAGCTAGGTTGGAAAATGTCAAAATCATTGAGCCCAACCTATATCTGAGATAATTTTGTGTTGCTCAGTTATGTTTCAGAACTATTTTAGAAATGTAAAGATAATCAAAAAAGTGACAAGATCCCAAAATGTCGTAGTCAGGGGTGGTGAACCCTCTCCGTGGGCAGGTGACAGGGAGCACGCAGCTCTTATCTAGCTGTGTTTTCAGTCCCAGTAATCCTAATCAGGTAGTAAATCCTGAGTGAGATTATGCTGCTGCAGCAAGTGCAGCAAAGATCAGCTGCAGGGCTAGACCCTGATCTGGAGATGCCTGCTGGGATGTTCACTGAGGCAAACCACAACTCGGGAGGCTTCCTCTGAATCTTGGAATCTTCCTCTGAAGAAGTGGGGAAGAAGCCTGGTGAAGACAAATGATGAGTTGGCTGCAGCAGGGCTGACAAGTGAGGAGCACATGGACATTCCAGGGTGAGGCAGAGAGCTGAGGGATGTTTCTACAGCTGCTACTGACCAGCAGAAAATAACATGAATCACTTGGGGTTGCAGTGGCACAGCAGAGCTGCTGCAGAGTTCAGAGAGTCCCAAAGTTCCTGGGATTCCTGGCATGGGCCGATGAACCGCCGCATCACCTTTAGGGCAGTTTTCTGAGCAGAGCATCCGTGTTGTTCCAGAATGCCTCTAACAGGAGGACAGCTGTTTGCAGTTTTAACTTCTGGTTGTCATAAGCTGTGGCAGGAATCCAAGGAGCCATGGAAGAGTCCTGGGCCTGAAATTAATTTTCAGCCAGCTTGATTTGATCGGTGTCCGTAGCAGACGTACCACTCCGATTTTATGTGTATTTTGGGATAAATGCGGCCCCTCACTGGTCTTTAATAGCTTGGCCATCATAGCTAAAGGAGAGCTAGGAGGGCATGCAGATACATAAAACGAGGAACAAAAATATCCTTGTATGCATTTTTAATGCTCTGCTTTGTGGATTGATCAAAACAGTGCAGTTTGATGGGGATAAGCATTGAGAAATGGTCACCATGCAGCAGCACAGCTGCTCCATCAGAGGGGAATGAATTCCCAAATTGCATCCCAAGCATGTTATTAGAGGATTAAAGAGCTGGGCGACTCACCTTGCCTAACTGTCCTGAAACTGTGCTTACACTCATCATACATATAAATAACTATCATGCAAATATTACCAGAACAACAAAGCAGGTTTTGAATTTGCTTTGTGCCTTGCAAATGACCAAGTCTCTTGTCTCAGTGTTCCAAATGATAATCTTGTTTTCCCCAAACACAAAACACTGAAATTACCAGTGTAGTAATTGGAATATACCAATCAATTCCTCTTTCTCTGAATTGATCTCAGTGTACAGTAGCAGACTGGAATGTTTGGTACATAATTTCCTTCCTTGATTAAGTTAAATTTTAGGAAGATTTACATTTGGGCTGTCAAGAGGACCAATAAGTCTGTTCCTTTTAAAAATCTGCTTATTCTGGTTTTGATTGACATCACCTGCTGCCTGCATATGTCTCTGCAGAGAGGAAACCACCTCATTTTGTACCAGAAGAGGTTTAGGTTGGATATTAGGGGAAAATTCTCCATGGGAAGGGTTGTCCAGCCCTGGCACAGCTGCCCTGGAGGGATTTAAAAGCTATATGGAAGTGGCACTTGGGGACATGGCCAGTGGTGGCCTTGTTGGGTTAATGGTTGGACCTCAGAGTGTGTCAGAGGCTGGATGGGTTCTGGATTCTGTCTCTCGTGTTTTGTGCTGATATTTGATCCTTGAATATTGCACCTCAGGGATCTGTTCCCTAAGAATCACTTGGAAACCCCTTTGCTACTCCTCGCAGAAGTCTTGGATGTGACCTGACATGGAGAGCTTCCTGTTCCCTGGGGTGGTGGTTTGGGAATCAGGGTATTATGGTGGGAGGCTCCAAAATAACTACAGATTATAATAATGGTAGTAGTAATAATAATAGTAGTAGTAATAATAGTAATAATAATAAAATGGTACTGTGAAGTACCGGTAGCAGCTCCTCTGTCGGTGGAATGACCATGTCAGCCTTACCTGGGGTTTGGGTTTCTCTTACAGTCTCTTGGGACTGATGAGGCAATTCCCAGAAGTGACATGTTTGGGGAAATGATGTGCCCCTGTGTTTGGTGACTGGCACTTGGCACATTTTCCTAGATTCATTGCTAGAGAACCCAGGTCTCCTCAGGGACAATGAGGAATTTTCCTCACTCTGTTGGTATGGAGTTATTTTGCTTTACCTGTTCCTGATGTCGGCAGGTGGTAGCCATCGGAGCAGGGGATCCTCCATGGGGTTGGATGGGTTGGTTTGTAATGGTATTAGCATTAGATGTGTTTGGAATTGTGTTGTTTAAAAGTTGCATTTTGTGGTGGGGGAATCCAAACAACCCAAATTCATGGGCTTGTTCCCGAGTTGTTGAGTTTAAAACGAAGGCCAGAGGCTGTCTTGTGGTGTCAACAACAAGGGGGAGGAAGCTTTGTAATTTGAGTGTTGCAGCAAACAGAAACCCAGCAAAGGCCAGAAGAAATGCAGCTGAGGGAATTTTTATACAAGCCTACAGTTAATTTTAGCTGAGAGTTTGGGATGTAGGTTTTTTAAATGGGTTTTTATTTCAAGATGTGCCGAGGGATGGGGAAGAAAGCCTGTTGTGTGTGTGTGCCGACCTCCCAGCCCTGGTTTTAGCTGTGACACCTGGCTGGGCTTAGCAGCTGGATGTTGGAAAGCTTTCATAATCAGTAATTTTGTACTTTGTGCATGGTGGTTTCTGTTGGAGACTATGGTAAATCTGACCAGCTCTGTTTCCATGCAGAATCCAGAATGGTATGGGAAGCACAAGCCTTTGCACAGAGCTTTGTCACAACCTCCTCTTAGGTCATCTCTCCCTATTACAGTGCTGTGATTGTGAGGCATCCATAAAGCCAGTACTTTGCTAAAAATAGTCCATTCCTCTTGCAAATGCTATTACAATTCTGATATTCAAATATTAAACCTTCTCTGCTGTGTTAAAAATAGCTGTGAACAGAGACATCCTTTCCTTATTCTCAGCCGAGGAGTTGAATATTGAACGAGTCAAAGGCTCAGTCCTCAGGCTGGAGCTGTGTGGGAGCTGAGCTGAGGCTTCTTCACCCCTATTTCCTCACCCCTCATCTGCTGCTGTTGTTGTTGAACACAGAGGAAAAGTGGGTGGGAGAGAGAAACAAGCAGGAAGTGGATCAAAAGAAAGGGAGGAGTAGCCAAAACGAAACGGAGAAAATTAGAGTGGAAGCAAAGCAAGAAGAAAAATCAGGATTTAAGTAGAAAACTGCATTGAGAGTGTGTAATCAGAATGAGGCTCCGATCCTGACGGCTGCCAGACAAGGATCTGGGGAGCAATGGCAGAGGGTGTGAGCCAGACCTGCCTCTCCCAGGGCTGTGGGTACAGCCCTCCCTCCGTGCCTGTGGCAGGCACTGCAAATTGCAGCAAGCCACTAATTGCCTTTGGGAGGCCACTTACAACAAGGGTGGGAGCATCCCGAGGACCGAACTCAGTGGGAAGATCAAGGGCTTGGCAAGTTGGGATGTGTGCTCCAGGTGCTGATAGCCTCAGCCTACACACTTGGAGAATGCACAGATTGAAAGGCAGGTGTTTATGTTTCTCCCCCTTCCAATGCTCTTGTGCATTAACTAATGTAAAATCTAATAATAAAATACCATTTCAGCAAAATAATTTCCTTCCATTTGTCGTCAACAAAAGACATATTGGAAAAGAGAATTTCCGCTAGGGTGAAATAATGGACAAGCAAACAGAGATGACCATTGTAGATTTAATGGGGAAAAAATGGATTTATCATGTGGCTTGAAAGTCATCTTAATGATATTATGAGGCAAGGAAGAAACCAAACAACCTTTTTTCATGGAAATGAAGCCCAGGAAGGCTTTCAGCAAACACTGTTTAGCCAAAAATAAGGGTGAAGGAAAATCTGATTTGACCATATAATCCTGTTGGCCCAGGTGAGTGATGGCAGGACTGCTCTCTTTGCCTTAGAAGTTCCAAGGGAAAGGAGATCCTTTTCTCCCTTTCGGTAGGGAGGAGACCAGCACTAACGTTTATCAGCTTAAGTTGGGTTTAACCAATTTTGTTGAGCTGGAAACCCCTCTGATGATCATCCATCACAGCTGGAGCCTTCTTGAGAGAGAATCCTGGAGCAGGTGGATCCCACAAGGCAAAGCCAGAATGCTTTTCTCTGACAGTATTATCAGCAGTCTAACAGGCTTGTCCTGGATTTCCCCCAGCAGGAATGCCATTTTGGCTGTGGGGACATGTGCTGGCAGTGAGGGAAGAGCTTGATAAATCTCCGTGTCGTCGCTGTGTCTGGAATCACTTTGGGATTGCAGCACTTCAGCGCCCTAACACTCCCCCTGTGTGCCCTGGCAGCTGTCTTTGGAGCTCTTCCCTCCTTTAGGAGGTGCTCCAAGAAAGGGAAGGTCCCTGTGTGTTCTTCTACTTCCCCTGCCACCCAGCCACCCTGTTCTGGTCACAAAGCACAGGTCTTGGAAACACAAAAGGGTGCAACTTTCAGTCACAGATGAAACACCCAGAAAAAACAACATGCTGTGGGCAGGGCATGGCTTGGCTAGTCACACACTAGGATGAAGTCCTGGTTTGCACTGGCCTCTGGCTGCTGGTCAGGGTCTCTCAATTAGCCAGTGATTTTTCCCTTGTCCAGGTCACCTGTTGCTGTAAGTGGAGCCAGGATTCCTGGGCTTAGATTTGTATCAGGTTCCTCAGGTGTGGCACTTGTGCCTGTTGTGTCACACCAAAGGCAGCGGTCTTAGCACAGATCTGCACAGAAATGAGTTTTAGTTGCCCTTGCTTTAGCAATCCAGGGAGAATGGTTTGTCTTTGGAAGGCAATGCTGACAGGGTGAAATGTCCATGTGTGCTGTGCAGGGAGCTGCCCTGCAGGCCACCAGTGCCCCCCTAATGTCTTTACCTGAGTCCTATTAACCACTTTACATACAGAGATGTTGACGCACTTCTCACACCATATTGGTGAGCAGTTAAGTGCATTATTTTAATTCAGTATCATCCTGGAGGGATTAAATTCTTCACACTGGCATTGTTTCCTGGGCAGAGCACGCTCACAGGAGATAACAGGGGTTACCAGGCCTCCCAAATAAGTTAATTTCTATTCTCCTCTGATACATTTGAGTTATGGATGAAGAAGATGGGTGAGCAGTGTCAGCTCTGGATAGTCCAGGTGTGCAGGTTGTGCATTGCCATGGCTGTGATGATGGCACTGCCTACTGGTGGCAGTGATCTTGGTGCTTCCTGTCAGGTATCACCTTCACCCTTCTGTCTGGCATCCCCACATCTTTTGTCTCCTTCAGTTTTATTCAGGTATTTTCATTTTCAAATCACAGTGTCCTCATGAACCTGCCAGCCTGTGCCCAGGTTGCTGCAGCCATGTCTTGGATTTTCTCCATAACTTTAGGAGGATATGAAAGTAAAAGTGTCGGGAATATCTTAAGGGACTTGGCTTCAGTGCTCATTTTTCATTGACAAAATCCAGACCAGCTTTGGGAAAGTTATATCAAGAAGAATGCTGAGTGTTGCTCTGGAAGGGAAAGAAAAAGAAGCTGTTCAGACTTATGGCTGACTGTTCTCAGGGGGGCTGAATTGCAGATCTCTTGCTCATAAACCATCCTTGATTAATTTAGTAGCAGGTCCAAGTGGGAGGAAGGAGACGGAGCCGTGATAGTCTTGATGAAAGAAAATCTGCCCCAGGAGCAGGCGAATCCAAGCTGTAAGTCCTGCAGAGCTTCAAACATGGCCCTGATTTTGCTGATTCAGAACCTCTTTTCTCATAATCTTGGCATGGATACCTGCAGGCAAATTTGTCCACGTCTTCATTTGTCAGAGTAAAACAGTGAGGGCTGAGGTAGGTATCAGAATTCTCAGGACACAGATTGGGAGAAACTTCCTGGGAGTAGGTTGTGGGCTCACCATGCTCAAGTGCCCTGTGATCTGGGGAAAAAAGCCCTAAATGGTGAAAAATAAAGGCCAGACAAAGCCCAGCCCTATAAGAGCATTCCTGGGGCTAGAGAATTCCCTGTGACCACCTGCTGCTCTTAGGGCTCCTCCCAAGATGTTTTGTGTGTGTCCACTTTCCTGTTTCACTTGCACTGAATTAAATGTACTAATGGGTGTGATTTTTCCCTTGGTTGAAATTTTTGTTGGTGTTCCCTGGACTTGGAAAGCTGATGATGACTCTGTTTTCCCTGCTCTGACCTTGTGAGCCTTCCCAAAGCTCGGGCAGGGGGATATCTGCTGAAATCCCTGTGCTACAGCTGCTGTAGGCTGTTTGGGATGATGAAAGGAGGGAGATCAGAGTTTTACCTCAGGCTTGGCGCATTGGAGACCAAATTAATTTGGATGGGAGTTGTTGGTGTCCAACACCTGAAAATGAAGCTTCCAGCATTTTGCTGCAGGTAAGGAAGTGGCTCTGGGTTGGGATCTCTGTGCTGTTTTGTCTCAGATGAGACCTATAGAGTTACAGAAGTAGTTACTTTGGGGAGTAAAACATTGCTTTTGATATTTTCTGCCAGTTTTGTTGCTAAAAGGAGAGACGGTGAGGCTAAATTTGAACTCCTCAGTAGAAGTGGTTAATTAATGTGTTGTTTGTGCTCACTCAGAGTCACAAATCAGTTGGGAAATGTTTAACATCAGAGAGGTAAAATGAAAATGTGAGTATCCATTTCCCCAAACCTACAGTCTGTCTCCTTGCTGCTTTATTTATTCCCCTGCACAACTGGCTCTCCTGTTGGACAGTTGAGCGTGGCTGTTCTATTTTAGCTGGTAATTTGTCTGTGGTTGGGTTACTCCTGACTGACACTTCCACACAGGAGCCCAGACCCTCCCCTTGTGCCAGTGGGAGATGAGGTCATGGATGCCTGCTTTGGCCTGGGAGGAGGCTGTGAGTAAGGAGTCATTTTTGTCCTGTGAAATGCCAGTCCTGGTGCCTGGCTGGGTCCGTCTTGGAGGGGAGGCGGGAGCTGGCAGCTCTTGCTCTGCACAGAATGTCTGAAGCTGCCCGTAATTTCCTGCTCTCTGGATCCCCCTCCTGCCTGGAACCCACACCCTGCTTTGTTCTGGGTTTGGCCAGCTTGGAGAGGTGCCTTGCTGCGCTCTCAGGACAACAAACCCACCCGGTCTCAGTGCGCTCCAGACTGGAATTCCAGCGCTGGATGGGGCCGGAGTGGTGTCAGTAGGTGCCAGAAATGCTGATCCCAAGGGATAACAAGCTGTAGGGAGAATGGCCTGGTTTAAATCAGTGTTGCTGTTCCTGCCGTATGTGTGGGCTCCTGGGATTAATTCAGGCTTGAATGATCCCCAGTTTTGAATTTCACCCCCTCTGTATTCCCTGTAACAACAGCTTTAAATCTTGTGCTTCACCAGGATGCTGGAAGAATCCAGTATCAGCCACTGGGGAAGGGAGCAGAGGAATACAGAGGAAGGTGCCTTTCTTGTGATGTTTGAGATTTTCAGCAGCCTTCAGGAGTTTAGAGGTTTTATTTTAAATCAGGGTTTCTATTCATCTCAGCTGATTTCCCTAAAATCACAGGTAGCTCAAAGCTTCTGTAATAGCATAGCACTGGTAATTTTGCTGCTTATATCCACTTTATATCAAAGCACATCATAATAGGCTCTGAAGAGGGTGCAGCAGACTTGAGCTGCAAAACAACCCCTCTGTTATTGTACAGAACCTACAGTAACTTTGAATGGTATGAAGTTTAATAGGCATTAAATCTTTGTAAAATACCCAGTAGAACTCTTGTGTATCTGCAATTAATAAGTAATTCAGCCATGCCAAAGTCAAGCAAGCACAAATCCCCTTTATACCACACCGTACCATCTGTCTAATCTATCTGTGTCAAATATGGCTTGTTTGGGTCTGTGCTTCCACAGGCTGTTCTGGGTAGATTAAGTTTAAATTTCTGGTCAGGGGAATACTTTCCACGTTTTTAGCTCAGGTAACAAACATATGTTTGGTGCTAGTTTTTGTAATGTATTCGGTAAACAAGTATGTGGTAGTTAGCACAAATATGTTTTTGTCATGGTTGACTAGAGGGATTTTAGTGCTCCAGCTCCTTTCCAGCAATTCTTGTGGAAGAGCTGAGGGAAGGGATCGTCCTTCAGGCACTTGCAGGTGGACAAGCACCAGAGTGGATCCTGTAGATTCATCTATTGCCCAGAGCTTGTTTCCTGTTTGTTCTCTGCTACTCTGGGAAGGCTCTGTTTGCCTGGAACTTGCATTAGCATAGTGGAATGTCAGAAAGGAATATTGAAAAGGATTTGGTTTCCTTCCTGCTCCGTTGTGCTGGTCTGTGTGAGTTGGAAGTGCTGGGGGAGTGGAAGGAACAGCACTGCAGTGGGGCAAAAATAAACTCTGGGATTTGCAGGTAACCTTTTCCTTTTGATGTTTTTTCAAAGCTGGTGCAGTGCCTGCGTCCTCGTGGATTACAGATGTTGCTGTGCTGGGAGCTGCTGTTGGAGAGAAGGAAACTCCTTTTGGAGCAGACCTGGGGGCTATGGGCATGGATATATGGCTTGGGTTGTGGTGACTTGGGTTTTCCCTCTTCTGCACAGGGGATGCCTAGTTTGGGAGAACTGGGACATTTGCAGGGGTCCAGAGATCCCAGAGGGGCTCCCAGGCAGGTGAGCCTGCATGACAGATGCTTAAGGGGAGCAGGACTTGTGCATCCATGTGGTTCCCAGGTTCTGATGGAAAAGGCTCAATTCTTCTGCTCCTGCCCTGCCTCTGAGTGTCTGCACACCAGGCCCCAGTGTGGGCCAGCCCACTCCTACAGCTTGGGAATGGGAGAGTTCTCTCTGGGGCTGCTGTTAAAGCTGTTAAAGCAGCACAGACACAGCTTGCATTCACCATTACCCTCTGGAGAGAACCAGAGCACAGAGCTTTTCCTGAGATGCCTGTTTGGAACAAGAACAATCTAAAAATTCTGCGTTTTTATTTATTCAGCCACATTACCTCGCTTTGCTGCTCACCACCTCCCCTCGGCCTCACTCAGGTTTTTTTTTGTCTCCATCCTTCACTTGCATGTGCTTTAGAGGGAGAGATCCCTGGTCTCCAGACAGCTGAGCCTGCTGTGCAGTGCCATGTGAAGGGAAAGTAGTCTCCAGCCATTCAGGAATTAAAATGGCTGTGTTGGAATGTGGTGAGTGTTAAGATGGAGTCAACCAAGCAGATCGTTCTAAAAATTACTGGGGCTGATTTTGCTGTTCATGGTGAAGTTATGAGGCTTCCCCTTGTGTGTTGTTCAGGAGTAGGATCCAACAGTGGGATCCTCTGGAAGACAAAGGGCAAAGCCACGTTCTAATGTCTGCTTTAACCTCTTGCTGCCAGCGCCTGGCTTTTCATGGAGAGTATAATAATTGAAAAGCTGGCATAGTGTAATCCTGAGGTTTATATTAAAGCCTCTTATGAGTGCATCATGCATTTCCAAACACTCCCATTAATATATTCTCTTTGAGAAACGCTCTGATCCAGGCATTCTCTGGGTTTACCATTCCAAATAAGGGTGCTTTAATTACTGTTGACCTAATTTGAATATGGGCTGGACTGATTTCATTTAAAATATTGATTGTAGAGCATTGGATTGGTTATGCTTTTGCTTTATTCCTGGAGCAGTCACCATCCTCACTGAAATCTATGTGTTGAGGTCCTGTCTTATCCCAATTCCCATCACAAAGGGAGGCAGCACTGACCTGATCCTTTTAGTTAAAAGTCCCATTGTGCTTTTACATCTCATTCCTCACTTTCACCGGGAGTTCTGGAATCTGGTGTGTGGGTGGAAGCCACGGAGAGGATGGTGGTCAGGGCTCCAGGAGAAATCTTGTCCCATCCCAGGCGTGTGTGAGGTCTGGGAGCTGCAGTACGGCTGCACTTTCCCCAAGGAACTGTCACGCTGCATTTTTGGTAAGGAGAGCTGGGCCTCCTCCAGATCCATGGGAGCTACGAGGGGGAGATCAAAGCACAGCTGGTCAGGAGCAGGGAGAGCTTCCGACCACAAATAATTGTTCCAGCTTGAAATGCCAAGTGGCAGTGAATGGCATTTGAAACAAGTGGTGGGGTGGGTCTGCTCAAATCTGTTCCTGGTGGGGGCCAGAGAATTACAGAACCGGTCCACTTCATTTAAAACCAATGTTGGTTTTGAAACCCTTGAAAATGCCCAAGTTTTCTGGTTGGTTTTAATTTTTCTGCTCCAGGCTCTCATTTGGTGAGGCTTTGAAAGCTTGGAGATTTTGGTTTTGCCTTGAAAGTGAAACAAGGCTGAGGATTTCCCCTGGGAAGTGGAGCTGTTAGAAGCTGAAAAGGTGGCGGAGAGCTTTCTCCTCCGGAGGTTTGTCCTTGCCCAGGGTGGCTGTCAGGAAGGACATGTGGGAGAAAGGAAAAGCAGGAAGATCTGGAGAGCTGCCAAACATTTAAAAGGGCTGTGTAGTAAACAGTCATTAGGTGGAAAATGATCAGGATTAGCGCTTTCTAAATGGCTCCAGGGTTGTTCTGGGGTTTGCTGGGTTGGGTTTTTTTTTACTGTAAATCTGCAGGTGTACAAATGAAATTTGTGAGAATCTGAGCTTTTAAAAAGTAAAAGCTAAAGAAGGTTCTACCACTTGTTTGCAAGCATTCCTTCATAACTGTATCACCCCTGTTGTAGTTACTCTCCCTAGGTAATGTTTTAATTCTTATTAAATTAAAGAATCATTTAGGTAATGAAATAAGATAATATTGACGTAAGGCCCAATTTGTTCAGGATCCAAGGCAAGCAATCATGGCAAGTGAAGGATGTCTCTTTCCTCCTGTATGGGAATTACTTCATGTGTTTCCATAATCCAAGATAATTCCAGACCTTACTCTTCTGTAGTTCAGGGAAAGGTCGAAGCTTTCCATAGAAAGCCCTGAATGCAGGGAGTGTGACTCAGGAAACCAGAGAGAATGGGCAGTTGTGTTTTGTGGCAGATGTTGGCTTGGTGGCTCTGAAACAACATGGTGTGAAATGGAGCTTTTCTCTGCTTTTCTCTACTTCTCTGCTTGTCCTTTTCTAATGGTGCTTTTTGCCATCTGAATCCCTTTCAGGAAAGGGAGGTGGACACACCCCGCCCATGTGCTGTCTTCAGTGTCTGTTTACCCACATTCAGTGTAGAGGCTGTAGTCATCTTGTATGAACTCATGTAAACACGAATGATAAAACATTTCAGAACTTTTTTTGACCTAAAAGTAAAATTGTGACTGATAAAGTCAATTTCAGAGCTGTGGGAAAAACGTAATCTCCGTAGATTTGTTTCCAACCCTCCAAATTTACCAGATTAACTGTTTTTCAGATGGGAACTGAGTGTCTAAATCTGTAATGAGGTCCTGACCTTTATAGGATCTGTGCTGTGATCCCACGTTGTCGGGAAGGATGAAATCATTTTTCAGGAAGAATTTATCAGCAGCTGTGACTTGTGGGAAAGGTGAAGGGCAATGTCAGGCTATCCAGCCAAACTGAGGTGTGCCTTGGGTGAAGAGGGAGGGGGCCTGGGTGCTCCTTGATGCGTGTCAGAGCAGAAACTCGGTCCCACACACTGGTTTGCAGAGATACAACCTTTTTTGGTAATCTATCCTCCTTTGTAAATACTTGGAAAAACAATTTCCCAGTGAAATACGCTGTGTTTTGCCATTTTGTGCTGGTGGAAAGAAATCGTTCCTGATGTAATTTGAAATGGCAAAACTGTTACAGGTCAGTTATGAAAAATACCAGTGACTTCCTTGTGTTTTCACTTTCATGGTGTTTGCTGTCAGTTGCAGAGCTTTGCACATTTCAAAGATTTTGCAGAATTAATTTAATGGACCAAGGTTCAGAAATGTGGAGGGGAACTGAGGTACTTTTGCAGGCAGCTTAAGCTGAGTGATGTTTGGGCTCTGTGCACTGGGCAAACAGCAGTCCCCAAAAATGCTGAGCAGATGTTGTTTGCCAGAAAATAGGAAAAAAGTTGAAGATTATCAGGTATTTTGAATACTGAGAGATTTAATCATGGATTCTAACTGCTGGAGACTTGGCATGATGTGTCAGGTTTATTTTCTGGGCCATGAACTAAGAATGAAATTGTCTGATTGCATTTGAAAGTTGCTGGGTAATGAATACAACAGCCAAGATCATATTTAAATATGAAATGAATCCCAAGTGGCATTTATGGAACTCTGAGGAGAGATTGTTACTGAGAGGAGAGAAATGGAGATCAAAAGTTATTGGTTTTTGAAGGAGGAATTCTGGAATATTTTTCCAGGATAGCACACATAGTTATCTTATTAAAAACTCCAAAAGCAAACAGGTGATAGAAACAATCTGTAAGATCCTGTCCAGTGGGGAGAGCTCCATAAATCTTCAACATCTGTACCCAATTAATGAGCTTCTCAGGGCTTTTTTTTTTTTTCCTGTAGTGCACATTTCTCACTATGAACTAATAGTACATAATAATAAAGTGCTGGCTGTCTGCCAGCACAAACAGGGCTTTGGCGAACTTTCCGAGTGTTTGTGGAAGTAGAAAAGCAATGCAGCTGTTGGGCTGGGGCTGTGCCAGCTGAGGATCCATTTCCCAGACAAGAATCTCGGATCAGAATGAAACAAGGATCTGATATTTCACATGTCACTGCCGTGTGCAGGTTCTCCCTCGGTGCTGCCGTGGTGGGGTCTGTGGGCAGGTTTTGGGCTTTGCCCCTGGAGTGATCACACAGTTCCAGAGCGTTTCCTTGTGGTTCCTCCTGTTCCAGGAGATGGGGTGGAGCCCTTGCTGTGACAGTGCTTGGTACAATTTCCCTGGGAAGTCAATGGGAAGGACCATGGAGCTTTTGGACCCTTTGGACTGGTTCCCTACCCGGGGTGCACAGGGTGGGCTCTGTGCAAGCCAGGCTGTGTGGCCAGAGGCTGTTTGGATCCAAGTGCCAATAACAATAGTTGGATGCTTTGAAGGAGCCAATGTCATTGGTGTGTTTATTTGCCTGTTTTACTTGGAGAATCCAGAACTGTGAATAACACACGCCTTGGAGGCCTCTGGGCTCCTCTGGTGGCCCCAGGGAATTGAGGAGCCCTTCTCCTGGCCCTGGCTCCTGGAAAAGGCCTTTGGCTGGTTGTGTAGCCAAGGTCCAAGCTGGAGGGATCAGGGCCAACCAGGGTTTGTGTCCTGGCTGGACTTGCTGGATTCACTGGGAGTAACATCTTGGGGATGGTGGACAAGACAACACTCCAAGGATTAGCAAACTGGCATGGAAAACCTGGAAAGTGTCATCACTCTATCATGTATAAAATTATGAATGTGTCTTCTCTCACATGAATCAGCACACAAGGATGTGCACTGATACATTTATTTAAAAAACCCCAAAACAACTCAGCCGTGGTGGAAACATCAAAGAACCAAAATAGTGACCCGAGTTATTTAAGACATAGGTATTTTTGGGCATTTTCTTCCCATCTATCATCTTATTTCCCAGGGGTTTGCATTCTGGCCATGTGCTTTCTCCTCCCAGGATGCAAATTGTTTGCTCACAATGTTCTGAATAACAAATTGACTTAATTTAGATGCCATTAAGGCTCTTTAACCCTTCTCAAAGGGCAGGGATGCAGTGAGGACCTACAGGCATGCATTTAAATGAAGGCAATAATGAGATAGATTTTTTTTCCTTGCCTGACTATTTTATCTATGCATCAGTTGAAAGTTGGAGGGGAAAGGTTTCTGTAAGTCTTGTGGGGAGTTGGCCAAAAAGAATGTGAAGAATGTAGAAAGGAATTAACAGCTGGTGTCCATTTAAAAACTTCCATGTGGGCAAATGCAGGCAGCCTGCTTAGTTATACCTGGTGTGTTCCTCTGGTCAGTGCCCACTAACCCATTAAACCCATTTAGTTTAGAGGAGAGAAGATCAGTTCAGATGTGGTGCTCTTGATTCCCCTTCCAAGAAGTGGATGATGTGTGTTGTGTGTCCCCTGGGGAGGATGAGACACATTTCCTGCTCTTTGGGAAGCAGTGGCTCAAGCTGTGCTTGGTTACTTGAACCAGTAATCTTGTTGGCCTGATGGAATCGTGCCTTACACTATCTGACTTGGTGATTTACTTGTGTGACATCTGACATTTCCCTCTTCCTGGGCAGGGATCCTTTTCCAGTCTGCTTTCAAACATGTTTCTGGTTTTTCTAGCCGAAAATGTGCATGTGCATTGCTGCTGCTGCAGGCTGTGCTGATTTGCAGGACAATTCTTAACACCTCTGTTTTCAAATGGGTGTTTAGTATCAAACTGCTCCATTTCTCAGTTCACTTTCCATCCCGCTTTGATCCAGAGAAATGCTGGCATTCCCTCACCCACAGTCAAGTACTGTCTTCATCTCCCCAAAGCAAAAATTGTCCCATTCTGTTGGTTATTCTGGGCTTATTGTCATTCAAGAGAGAACAGTTAGAATCCATATAGTACTTGTAACATATTGCAGGGCAAGAGACAAAGCTTTGCATGATCCTGGCTGTGACTTGGGCTCCATCATCTGCTTGTTCTGGAGCAGGCTCTGATATGCCTCCTTTGAGACCACCGCACTGTCTAAATCAAGAGTTCTTTTTAAAATTCCTCTCTGCTAGGCCAGCTCTTTGTCCAGATCTCAGGAGCTGATTGAGCATCTCTGGCTAGAGCAGACCTCACTCAGTGAGGGAGGTCTCGGGAATCTCTGGTACCTGGAGCCAGTACCTGAGTGGGAACAGGTGGATCATCTCGGCATTGCTGTGGGCTAATTAGTGCTGTCTTGTGTCTCCTTTTAATGAGAGTCTCTGCGTGTTTGGACTTGGGACTGCTCTTTCCTGGGTTGGTGCCGGAGCAGCTGTTGCCTCAGCCGTGTTGCTTTATGGAGACAGTCAACAAATCTTTCTCCATTCCTGTCCCCAGAATCTGGTTTTTGTTGTTTGTTTGTTTGTTGATCCCAAACCTGCCGACTGCTTCGCAGGTTATTTACTCCAGGCTGGCCCTTTAAATTGCTTCCCTGCTCTGCCTGCCTGGCTGTGAAGTACCGCTAATAAACAGAGTCCAGAACAAAAGCCTCCTCAACAAAACATCCTTTTCTCCCTGGGCGTCTCCCTGGGTGCGGTTTCCCACCGCTGCTCTGCAGTCTGGGGGCAGAGCCAAAGCAGCTCAGTCTCGTTCTTCCTCCCTGGAAGCTGTCACCAGGCAGCCTCCCCCGACCAGCAGCTCCGAGCAGGGAGGAGGTGCCTGTGCACAGCCTGTCCTCAATTTCTCCTCCCTGGCTGGGAGTGATGGAGCCTTTCCCTGCCCTTACATAAAAGCCTCCAACACGGAGGAGTTTCGCCTAGGCGTAGATCAGGGTAGCTTGACATTACTCCCTGGTTTTGTGCCCTCTCCCTCAGGGACACTCCAGGATTGCCAAGCCGTGAGTGTGCTGAGCCTCCCACGGCTGCATCTTGTTCTGGCTGTGCCTCAGCTCAGCACTGCGGCATGACCCAGGTGGGCGTCGCAGCCTCCTCCCTGTGGGAAGGAAACGGGAGCTCGCAGGGATGCCGGGAAGGGAAGATGGGCAGAGGCTCTGGTTCACTCCCACTCATCCACAGGTTGAACGCCCATTGATTGGGCTGGGACCTTTCGGAAGGGTGGGGTGTGGAAGTGAACAGGGAAAATAGAAGGGCAGGGGAGACAGCAGTTGGCCGGCTGGTAAGCCAAGCCTGTTTACTTGGCAGCCCTTCTCCTGTAAGGAGGTCAGAGCTATCGCATCTCGGCTCCAGAGACGGCCCGCGGGAGCAGGAATGTGCTCCGGATTGAAGAGTGTCAGTGCCTGGAGTCAGCTCTGTAGCAAGGGCAGGCTCAGGGGTGCTCTCCTGCTTAATGTAATCCAGGGCCATCGTTTCTGTGTGAGATCCCCTCGCTGGGAGTGAGAAGTGGGGCAGAAACTCCAAACCCAGAGCCATGGCACAGCACCTCTGATCCTTCTCCCACCCCCAGAAACTTGGCTGTAGTTCTCTTCATTTGAATTAATACAACAGATGTAAACTGATATTGATAAACTATATGGTCACACAGAGGCAATCACAGCATTTCTTGAATGACGCGGTGACGTCCAAGTTGTCTTTTTTCCCTGAGGAAAGTTTCCTTGTAGGCTGCAAACTAAGGTACTGTCTCCATGATGCCCCTCAGCCGGGTGCCACCTGGCACTGCCAGTTTGCTGCCCAAGTAAACAGTGATGTCACTGAGGACATTCAGGTTGCCTGGGACTTCCTGCCAAGCAAGAGTCATGACCAGGGTCAAGATGTGAAGCTTTTCCTGCACCAACAGCAGTGCAAAGGAGAGCAAACTGTCTGGCAGACCGGAGGCAGTAGGAGCGTCTCCGCTTTCAGTCCTTCCCCAACACACAGCAGGTTCCCAAAGCTCAGAGCTCTGTTTCTCGTAAGCTGGGTCATGAGAGAGTGAGGACCAGAAAATGGGGAACTCCTTTCTGAGAGCACGTGGTTTTTACTGCGGCTCTGCTCTGCATGAGCTCTTGAAAAATACTAAAGAATTTGTTCTGTTCTGCTGAAGAAAAGTAAATATCACTATAGACAATTGCTCTGTATTTTCACATTCTTTTGGTGAAGGTCAGCCTACAGATAGCTTCTAGAACAGGGTGATAGTAAGTATTGTCCTTTAAACACTCAGTGGCTGTGGAAGAATTTTTTTGGGTAGTTTCTTTGGAAGTGTGTTGATAAGTAGTGAAATACATCTGTTTTCCTTCCTGCAAGACAAGTTGTCCCTGGTGTCCTCCACCAGTCTATCCACAACTACTTCTTAGAGGTGTTTGGAAAGTGGATCTTTGCCTTGCTCGGTGATCAGGATGGCGAAGGGTGAAACGCAGAGGCTTCTACCACCTTTACAAGGTGGTTTGGTGAAACAAGGTCCTGTTCTCCTCCATGGTAGCTGTGAAACAGCTGAGTTGGGCTAAAGCTGAGGGGTGGATCAGAGTAAAGGTTATCTTGAGTGAGAGCTTACGTCAGAAAAGTCCTTCCTGTAGTTCCAGAAGGGGCTCGGCTGAGCTGGAGCCTTTTTGATTCCAGCTCCAGTTTGTTTTCTCTTGTGGATTTCATTCGGGTTCAACCCAGAGCACCCTTTGAGGTATATACAGACAAGATAGTGCTGATCCTACTCAGATTTTTAATCACTTTATATTAATTTACCACCATCAGCACATTTTTGCTATTACTTTATTTATCAAAAAGTTCAGGCAGTTCTATGGCCAAAATTTCCTGTCTAAGAATTAATAGTTAAAAAGTGTCTGGGCTGTAAGAACTGAAGGGCTCTTGGCCTGCTGGCAGTCATACTCCCCAGAAAAAGGAGTGGCATGCCAGCTGCTGACCCCACAGATCAGAGCACACAGGTGCACCAGCACATATTGGCTGTCTTGTAAAGCCCTCACAACATTCAGGATGCTATTCCAGTCCCAAGCAGAACATAATCCCCGGTTTGCTGCTCATTCCTTACTTTTCAAAGTGACCAGCTGTGTTTGCACCAGAACAAGTCTGCAAAGTCTGAAAAGCAGATTCAATTAAAACTCATGAACTAGCACATGAATTTTCCTTAATGGGAACATCCTCCCTTGGCCTAGGCTTTGGAAAAGACACCTTCTGGATGGGTTACCTTACTCAAAAATGCAGCTCTTTCTGAGAATAGATGGGAAATCTAATTGGAATGTAGAAGTTATAAATAACGCAAGAATGGAGGTGAAGAGAGAAACTGCTGAGCTGAGCTGGTCCCCCAGGTTTTTTCCAGCTAAGCCATATGCGTGGCAGGACACTCCCAGATATCCTAATAATTTCAGGGCCTTGTCTTTTGACACAGGGAGGACTAAGACGATGATGAAAGTGTTTTTTAGAAGCAAATAACCATGAGCTGCATGAATTTAAATCTATGGGAATTTCTTTACTGACTTACTTAGAAGTGGAAAACAGGATGGTGGGTTTAGAAAATGCCCAGCTGATAGTTCATAAGATTTTTTGGGTCCTGAATTACATCTCTTTCGACTGGGTTAGATACAAAGATGGTTTGTGAGTTGGAGTGAAGCTGTATTTGATTCGTGGATCTCACTGGAGCAGCCATGGACTATCTCATGATGTACTTATTGGAGCTGAACCAAGCTCTTACTGCCTAAATACCACTGACCTTGCCCAGCAGTGCTTGTTTAAGGGAAAACCACAAACACATGACGAAAGAGGCTGAGTACTCTTTTGCTTAAAAACTAAATAAGGAGTTCAGATCTTTGAGCTGGGCCTAGTATATGGAGTTTTGTTCTCAATTATGGGTGTTCACGCTCTGTGTGTAACTCCAGGCCCTAGTGGATCCCCGCAGACTTTCCCTTTCGTTGGGGATGCAGGAATGCTACTCCCTAGGAGCTGCTGATGGCTGAGACAGAGCCTTCCCTCAGCAGCTTGGCAAAATGTGTTTTACAAGTGATGTAAAATTTGTGATGAGGGGAATCTTCAAGTGATGAGGGGAAAAGGAAGGCAGTCCCAGAAGGAATTTGGTGCTCACTCCACCCTGAAGTGTTGTGTGTGGTAAGTTCAGTTCTGCTTCATCTTTGTACTCCTCTATTAACTTTAACTTTATTAACTTCATTCACTTCTTTCTAAAACCAGCCACTTTCTACCTGAAATGTCCGAATTTTGCTCTGTTTTCGGTTTAGTCTGTTCATGGTTTGTATGTAGTTGGTGGTGAAGCATGGACTTCTTTAGAGAATGGTTCAGAGGCAATATCTATTGTAGGATGTTCCATAGGGAAACAGAGAGGCCTAGGGGGTCTCACCACAACTTCTGTTATGTGTCTGACTTTGTATGAAATCCATATGAAGCCTCCTTCTGCCCTCTTGGTGTTTTAAGGAGGCCCTTCAAATAGTGTTGGCACATCTTGGGTTGTAACCTTAGCTGGATGGAGCTACCTCAGGTTACAGAGGGAAATTTGGACCACATATATCAATTAAATTGTTCAGGATAAAATGTTGGAGTTCAGGTCTTCTGGGTGATGTATGAAAAACTGGGTGTAAAACTGGGTGTATGTAAAACTGGTGTATGTAAAACTGGGTGTATGAAAAGCTTCAAGTATAGAGAGAATCAGACCAGAAGGTTTTAATGGCCCGTGCTGGAACTGGAAGATTTGAAATAGAGATTTGAGTTTTTAAATAATGCATTTTCAGTCATTTTGAGTTTCTCTGTGCCCTTGGTGCCCTTGGCTGTGCTTGACTGTTGGAATCCTTGTTCCTTGTGGGGCACGTGGTGCTGGGTGTGCACCCGTCACCCCTGCTGACAGCTCCAGTACAGCGAGGCTGTGTCTGTTTTCAGGGAGCAGCACAAACACTTTCTGAAGCTGTTTCAGTGCTAATTAATTATGTACCCATCTCCCAGCTAGAGCGTGATATCCTGTGGGCCTCAGAAGGAAAACAAGATCCTGGAATCCACTATTAACTGCCTGGTCTTTGGAGTGGTGGGTTATCTGAGATGTGGGAAGCGGACCTCCCTTGTGAAGGACGGGCTGCCTGATTTTAGTGACCTTTGCACGCTTTTCCAACTTGTATTGGGAATAAAAAGGCTTCAGTCTTGCCTTGTTTGTGCATTCCTGAAGTGCCCCACACACTGATTGTGGCATTTGGTAGCACAGCCTGTCCTCCCTTTGCTGTGACCTTTCAGGGTGTTGGGCTGTTGGGCTCCACATCCTGCAGGACTCAGCACCACAAAGTGGGTTGGCTTGGGAAGCAAAGACAAAGGCATGGAGCTCTCTTGGGCTGGAAAATGCAGAAACAGTATGGTTCTGTTTGTGGAAGGAAAGATGGGATTGGGAGAGGGGGAGAGGGGATACTGGAGGTCAAGGGAGTTACAGCCTTGCTGAGTTACTGCCTTTATTATTTTGGGATTGGTTCAGCAGCTGAAACAACAAACCAGAACATAAGTAAGAGTGCTGCCCTCTCTGCCCTGTCAGGACAGGGGAGCTCCTGCCCCTGGAAATGTGTTGCAGTTCAGCAACACAGGGGCTGAGCAGGGAGAGAACCTGGAAACACCTCCTTGGGCTTTGGGCTGAGAAATGGCTGGAATTGGGACATGCATTTTCCAGTCTTTCTAAGCTTTATGCTCAGGACTTCCATTTCTCAATCCAACGGTTCTGTACAACTCTTGAGTTTCTACACAGTGTTTTGTAAATACTTGCAGAGCTGGACCTGTGGAGGTGTTTGATGTGTATGTTCATATGGCATCCAGCCCTGAGCCTCTCCCAAAATGCCCCCATTGACTCTGATCAGACCACTTTCCTCTGTTTTGAAGCTTAGGGTGAGAATCTCACCCTGCTGGGGTGACAAGATGTGGGTGGACCCTGAGAGTTCAGAGGAACTTCCATTCTCCAGTTTAAACATTGGCTTAAAATTACATTTAAAAAATTTTTAAATGTCTGTTGTGCTGCTGTTAGGAGGGAGCTAAATGTTACTCAGAATAAATGCAAAGTTTAGTTACATTTTATCTAAATTTCCCTCTTTTTAGTAATAATCATTGCTCTAAAGTGGAGACCTGGACTGGTGAGATGGTTTGAGGCATCAGTAGGGAAGAATGACTGACTGGGAGGGCAAGTATTCAGCAAGAAGGGTAATGGAATTGCTTCCTGTGCTCATCCAGCCTTGGTTTCAGAGGGCTATCAGAAAGGAGGCAGTGTGTAATTTTGGTTTCTTGGAGGTACCTATCTGATCTGTGGGATCAGGACACCATTCTTTATGTCACAGTGGTTGTGTTCATGCTGGTCACCAGACCCATCTGCTCTGGTGACCTACAGGTGGGAGTGTCTGTGTCCCCTTTTCAATCCTGTCACACCATCAGTGGGAGTTAGAGATGAATTTACAATTTATCTTTAATGCCAGGAACGCTGCAAGAGGTTAGGCTATGTGTTAGCCAGGGAACAGTCTATTTACATAAGCCATGAGATCATTTGGAGATTGCTGTTCAAACTATATTTTCTTCAGTTACAGTGCCATAAAAACCTCTTGACAATCCTTAGTTAGAGTAACATGAATCTAACTACAGCTTAGCATGTTTCCTGGAAGAATAGTAACTCTTGAAAAAACAATGTTTACTTTAAAGATAAATGTAACTATTAGGAAGTAATTCCAGATGTGGGGTTATGGCAGAATTTCAGGGATAATAGTCATAGCCTGTTTAGTGAATTATATGATTGCATTTAAGAGTAGCCAATGAATTTTTAAAAAATTAATTCATTCTTCAGATGGGCCGAATAAAACTGTTTGTTTTCTATTATCTGAGAAACAAACAGAGCAGAATCTGGTCTATTTATGAAAGTAAATACAAAAGGTCTGACCCCTGGATGTGGTCTTTGAAAACTGTCTGAGAAAATGCTCTTCCTGGTAGCCGATTTTTTTCTTCAAGCCATTTCTTCTTTTTGAAGATAATGCCAACCCCCCCGCCCTCAGATTATGCAATAGGTTTTAAGGAATGCTTTGAAATGAAATGGTTTGATCTCTTTTGTCTCATGAGGTTGTCTAGCATGGTAGCCATAGCAGAAGACAACAGAGTTATATTTTATCAATAAGAAGTCTGGGGATTTACAGATTTTTCTCGACCCATCATGGTGGGCCTGCGGATTCAGGGCCTGGAGCAGTTCCACACTGTTTATTAGTTTACCCCTGTGCCTGCTTATCCCTGGAATTGCCTGCTAACATCTCCCAGCCAGGTGCAGGCAGCAGTGGCAGATGAGTTTAAGAGGGCATGGATTAACTCAGAAACCCCAGCACCTGCTTCCTCTGGTTTTAAGCGCTATGTGACATCCTAGAGTGAGTCTGAATTGTGAATAGTACAGGAACTGTGACCTGCCATTTCTGAAATGTCTTGTTCCCAGTGTGTTTATCCCGTACTGAGAGTGGGTTGGCTTGAGCAGGATGCTGCTCAGGATGTTGGCAGCTGAGATTCCTGTTGCCTCTGGTTCTCTTCAGAAAACCTCATTCCGTTATTAGAGGGGTATCTCAGCTTAACGCCAAGCCAGGATGTTTAAGTGACAAAGGTCATTCCCACGGGAAAATGGGCTTCCCTCTGTCCCTGTGCTCCATGGCGATCTCTCTGTGGATGTTGGTGGGTGGTTCATGTAGAGGCTTAAACTAAATCTATAAATATATGTGTGCTACATGTCTGTGTGTGCTACACATACATGCATACATACACACACACATACACAGGGTTTTCAGCATGGTCCTTCAAGTGCAGGGCTGATTTCACAGGTGCATTACACTCAAGGTCATTAATAGTGAACTCGGCTACATTAAGGGCTCCAGGAAAATGCCGGACCATGTTCTCCTGTTACTCCCTGGGTGATTGCTGGTGTTGTTCATGTCAGATCAGGATGCCCTTAAAGCAGACACGAGATGTGCTGTTGTAGCTCGTCCCAGCTGCAGGACCTCCATCCCTGCAGTCAGGAGCCTGCAGCATTCTGCTAGGGCTCATGTTTATCTTCCCTCCCTGTTCCCGGAGGCACCAGTGGGTTGTGCTGGATCAGAGCTGTAGCAGGACTCAAGAAAAGCTGTTTTCCAGCAGGGGCTGAAGGCGGCGGCCGCACTCTCTGTAGCTGGGTCTGTCTCTGCAATCAGGATTCTGTTGTGTTCTCCTCACCTCTCTTTGCTGCAGGGTGCTTATTTTTATCCGTGCAGTGTTTTCCTGCTCCCCTGCTCTGCTGTCCCTGTGGTGGGGAGCTGCATCCCAGAAAAGGGAGCCTGATGTCAGGGAGTGAGGTGCTGCTTTTATTGGAATCAGAACATGGATGCAGGTTTTCCAGCCCTATAGGTGTGGGATAACAAGCCATTTCATGCTCAATTTAGCTTTATCTGGGATGGATTTTGCTTGTGTGATGCTTAGGGTGGGAGAAGTGATAAAGCACAAGTTAGACTTGAATTTATTCTGGATCAAGTTGTGCATGTTTCTAAACAGCAGTGACACAGAAATAAATCAAATCCCATGGCTTGTTCCATCTATATTAAATTACATGTCACTGCATCCCGATTTTGGGGTCATTGATTTTTATGGTTGGAGCTGCAGCTTTTCCAGTGGCACATCTACTCTTCCTTGAGTTCTGGTGAATCTAGAAAAGATGGAAAATGATGCTGTCGATCAGCCTGTTCCCACTCGTTGTTTATACCCTGGCTGCTCCGTGGATTTAATTGGAATTAACCCTGATTTCAGCCCGAGTACAGGGATCAATGGGAGGTTTTTGTCTAGGCCTGATGTTCAATGAGGATCAGCTGGGGAGTGCTGTGCAGAAACGCGGCGAGTGGGGTTTAATCCTTCTCCCCGTCTTTGCTCCACGCTTGTGTTTGTTCCCAGCAGCAGGATCCGGCCGGATCGGCTGATCCGTCCCCAGCTTCTGCGGGATGCGCCGCGGGAGCGTCGTCCCCACGACCTTCCTTCCCTGGAGCCAGCAGTCCTGGCGTTTCCTCGCTCTGTTGGCAGCTTCCCGTGGCTAAAGCGATTCTTTCCCACCTTCCGTGAAGGTTGAGCACTCGCACTCAGCCCTCGCTAACAGCTCCTTATGTAACAGCCGCCCCAGCGCCGCTCCGCTCCCTTCTCTGCGCCAGACACCGGAATTATCCGCGCGGAAACGGCACGGATCGGCCGTGGGGTGGGGACGGGGGACAACCAGCCCGCTCTGATATCCCGGGCCGGGACGGGGAATTTACGCCACTGGGTAGTGAGCCACGGCAGCCACGCCGTCTGTCGTGGGCGAGGTGGATTTATGTCGCGACATGCGGGTGCCGGGAGTGNCACCCTGAGGGGCGGCCCCGGCCCCGCCCTGCGCTCCGGGCTGCTAGGAAGGGCGGTTGCTTGGCTGCTTTTTTCCTTTTTTCGTCTCTTTAAATTTTGTTTTGAAATAAGAAAGTGAGATAAAAGGAGATAAAAGAGAGAAAAGACAAGGGAGGCCCCCGGCGGGGAGCCGTGAGGGAACGCGCGTCCCGCCCAGGTGAAAGAGCGGCCCCCCTGGCTCCCCCTTGCCCATTTATTTAACTGCATTTCGGGTAATTACTGCGTTTTGCAAATGTGAACTGTGTGTTTCCGTGTTTCTGAGGAGCAGAAGGTGCTCCTCAGGGTCCCTCTGAGCACTGACTGGTGAAGGGGATGTGCAGCGCTGTTCCCACTGGGCTCAAAATTGTGTATAACATCCCTCCTTCCTCCCCGTCCAGAGGTGTCTGCCTCTCTTATATCTAGTACTGATAAATGCATGGAAATCTTAATCAGAAAACAGAATAAGTATGCAAACAGCACCTTGAAAGAGGAGAACTTCACCCCACAGGTTACGTTGGTGGGTGCCATGTTGTTCCTGTGGAGAGTTCAAAGTAATGCATCATTTAGTTGGTTTTATCTAGATTAGTTCATAAATAAATTGCCAGGACGAGTCACAAAGTCAGTATTTGTATGTGGAGGCAAAAATATTTATTTTGATACTTGTTAAAAGGCTTTTGCTTGTCAAATGCTTATGCTTTTTGAGAATCTGTATTTTTTTTCCATCAGTATTTGCATCTTTTTGTAAAGGTATTGGGGTCATCTTTGTGCTTGAGGTTTTTCTTAGCCAAGTTATCCACAGCTCCATATGCTTAAGCCAACGCTCACAGTTCTCTAAAGCCAATGGTCTGCTTTTGAAAATGACAGTTGTGGAAGTGTTTTGCTCTACTATCTATCCATGTTCTGCTTTGTGAAGCTGAACATGACAATTCTGGATGTGTGTATGCAGCAAAGCTTCTGGCTTTGGTAAAGCACTTGATTTTTTGAGAATATTTGTTCTCTGAAGGAGTGGTTGGTATCTCACCTATTCTTGAGCTTGTTTTCAAGTTAAAGTCCCTGATTTTTGAAACCAAAACTCCTGAGCTTGACCTTTACAACTTTCTTCCAATATTTGTGTACCATCCAAATGATAATTTTTATGTGTTTTTCTTTGACAGAGGGTTTTAGGAAGAATCTGATGGTGAGGGGAGGCTAAGGAGAAGACTCAGGATGACGACAACGGTAGCGACAGATTACGACAACATTGAAATCCAGCAGCAGTACAGCGACGTCAACAACCGCTGGGATGTCGACGACTGGGACAATGAGAACAGTTCTGCTCGGCTGTTTGAGCGCTCCCGCATCAAGGCCCTGGCTGGTAAGCACTGACCTCGGAATTGGAAAAAAAGAAAAATGTATGTAACAAAGCTTGCTTCAAAACACTTCCATCTGGAGGTGTGCAAAACACCTCACTAGTCCTGGAAAGGAGGAATGTGGTAGGTGGAGGTAGCTGTCATGTAGTAATGAATGATGGGACTGCACATTCTTTCAGAAATACTTGCTGTCTTCGGCTCAATTCCACTGTCATCAGCAGAGAAATTAAACTGGATTGGATACTTTCTCATTTGAACCAAGATTAAGTTTGATTATGGCATATTAAAGGCCATACATTAACCATATTTGTTTATAGAGCAAAGAGATTATGTCATGTCCTCTCAGCTCTGAGTCATTGCCCTGCAAAGCAATTTTTATGCATTCTGTAAATGATTTCCTGACTTCTATGGTAGCATGCCCACATTTCTGACCTCTGAACAAAATGCCATGGCAATGTGGGACAGGCTTAGAAAACAGCTCAAAACTATGCTGAGCATTCTGCTGGCGAAATCTGAGCTCCAGGGATGGTTTTAAACCCAACACTTTAAAAGGTGTTGAGACAGGTTCATTGAATCAGCTGCACTGAGACAAAGGTATCACCTGTTCCATTTGTGAGTCCAATGGGGCTGGGGCTGGAGCGCAGCGTGCCCTTCTGCTCTCCACTGTGGCTGTGGGGATCCATTAGATGCTGAACACCTTTACGTGTCAGGCACAGGCCAGGATCAGGTGTGGAGCTCAGCTACAGGGAAATGAAGTAGTTCATGCAGGTGGGCAGAGAGCAGATCACATAACTCTTCCTGGGATAGTAATGCTATTGACTTAATGAAACTGCTCATAGAGAGAAGGATGCGTGTTAAATTTTACTGCCTTTAATTACAGCAGTTCCTGTCACAGTGTGCATTTGGAATAACAGGGAGAATACTTTACCTGGGCAGGGCTGTGCTCAGTGGAGTGAGAAACACCTTGCTGGTACCCGTGGTGATAGACAAAATGAATCTCAGCTTGGGTTGCTTTATTTTAATAGTTTACTCTTGTTTGAGGAAGAAACTGTGTTTTACTGCTGCCACATTAGTGGTTGTAGGTTGTATCCCATTCCTTGGGTAGGAAATGCTTTTAGTACAAAGCTCATGAACCGTGTTTGGTCCCAGATCTCACCTTACTGCAGCTGCTTGTTCCACTTGCTTTTATAGCAAGCAGAGCTCCCCACCTGAGTAATGAATAATAAACATGAAACTCTTATTTCAAGGAGAAGTAACGTAAGGAAAGTACTTGAATTATTTAGCTAGCCTAAAACACATACCAATGTCAAAGCAAATAATTTTGCTGAAGATTCGATTCAGGTATTTAAACATTTTCCCACAGTATGGTGTATTTATTTTTCTTCTAAATGAGCATTACTCATAGTTATTTTAATTTGATACATTTCCATACCTGTAATTCTCTGTGGTTACTGCTGAGAATGCTGTGTCCTGCCAAAACTTGGCTTAGCATCCTGCATTGCTGCAGCACTGCTTGAAAGCTTAATCATGGTGCAGGGAGAGAAGAGTGAGGAGAGGTTTGTATTTCACATCCAAGGTTCTGGTTAAAGGCTGAGCTGTGGTACTTCTGACACTGTCCAACATATCTTTTCAGAAATGCTGTCTGGTGAGTAATCTTCCCTTGCATCTCCCCAGAAAGGCAGTGGCAGGTTTTGAACAGCTGCAGCCTGGAGCTGGGCTGGCAGTAATCTCTGTCATTGTCTTCTTTCAGTGGAGACAGACCCTTTCTGGAAAGGTGTTCTCTGATTGAGTTGCCTGTCACAGGGCTGGGCACAGTGACCTCTGGGTGAAAGCCTAGTGCACACACAGTCAGCTGGGGGATGTCAGGAGCTCCTTCTGGCTTCTGCAACCCCTGCGTTTGACTGGCTATTGCACAATCACTTTGCTCTGGGTGAACTTCTCTGCTCTCTGAAGCAGAAGTAGCTGTGTACCACCTTTGGGATCTGGATTTACTGAACAACACTCCAGCTTGACTTGGGTGAGCACTGACTCTTTGTGGGCATGTGCACCTTCCCACATCTCCAGGACTGGGCATCTTCTGATGATAACATTTCTCTCTCCAGAGGTCACGGATGGGTTGTATCTCAAGACTGCATGTAGCTGTCCCCTTGCAGTGTGTCAGTGAATAGGTATAACAAAAGACTATCAATGTCTTGCAGTCTGTGAAATGCTCATGCATCATTATCCCCTTGTCCCAATATGAAAGATTTCAAAAGAACACACCAAGCACTGGTTCCTTAAATTTCATCGCCAAGATGCAAGCTTCTGTATGCCAAAGCAGAACAGCCGTGGGCATATTACACTTCCTGACTAATGGCTCTGTACTCTCTGCGGGTGCAGGCATCTTCTTTCCATACTCTTCCACAAGCTTGGAGTGCCTCTCTGGTGGAACTTCCATCTTGTGTTCATTCTACTTTACTGTAATTGAAGTGAAACTTACTTCCTTTAAGGTAAAGTAAGGTAAAGAGTAAGGAAATGAGACGTGTGGTTTGTAGCCAGGGTCTGATACTCCACTGTAGGAAGAATCCTGATGGCCCCACGTTCCATCAGGATGTTGAAATGTTTAAACAGCAAAGGCAGGAGGTCAGAATAATCTGTGACTGGAACAATGTCCTGAAGGAAAGCTCAGGTAAAGCAGGTACAATATAATAGTAATAGAAAACCAGTATTGTCAGTACAGCAGTTGATAATCGATGTTATTAAAGTGGTCTGTGTACCATGAAAACCAGAATGCAAAGGGTTGTTTTGTTTTAAACCCAAGAAATCATCTGGGAACTCAACTTTCAATCAGAATCCAGATTTGGAGGGATATGCAACCAGATTGGTTGCCATTCATGTTGAACTAACTCACTCTGCAACTGATATGAGAAGGTAACCGATCCCTTCTTCTCCAAGTAAGGTATCCCACTGTAGGAAATCATCTTTCACCTGTCCTTGTTCTCGGTGGTTCTTCGGAAGGTCTTGCTGGAAGACCAGGTAATTCTAACTGCTCTGTAGGAGCCAAAAAGATATCATGTTTGTGCAAGACTCTTCATTCACAAATCCTCAGGGCTTGGATTTCGTCTGTCTAGGACCATTAACTAACAGGATTTGTTGTGCAGCTCCTTGGTGCATGAAGCTCTTGCAAAAACCTTAAGAAACAGTTCAGTTGTTCAGCAGAATTTTTCACACTCAGCCTTTGGGCTGTGAGGTTCAGGTGTGCCATGCTTGTCTTCAGGTAGCGTGAGAATTGTCACCTCCAAAACTTTCCATTTCTTCAGTTAGCTAATTCAATATTAAACTTGGCTACAGTTACTTGCTTTTCTGCTCATTTGTATTTTGCCCTGTTATCTTCTGGGTTCATCCAAGTGACCAGAAGGTCTGTGACTCAGCTCTCTGGCCCATGAATTAAAACCAGTTTCAAAGTTTATGAAATGAGAGGACTTTCCTAGTGTGGGCAAGAGTGCATTCCTTTTCCAGCTTCACCCAGGTGGTCGTGCGTGGATCGGGGCAGTCACTGGTGTTGCACGATGTGGTGTTCGTGAGACTTACAGGGCGAGTCAGGAGGATGCATGTGTCATACAGCTTTCTTTAGTTGACCAAAACAGGCTTGTCATTCATGCCAGTAATTTAAATCCTCCCAGCAGCAAGAGGAGAAAAAGCATTGAAATTATCCCTGAAGTTACGCTATTGACATGTTTTTCTTTTTAATACAGTGAAATAGCCATTTCATAAGATTAAAAATATTAGAGAAAACTTCCAGTGGGAAAGTTCTGCATATCTTATGTGAGGCTAATTAGCCCCTTGCAGCCCTGATATTCGAGCCATTCCCCTCCACAGCTCCAGTGCAAAAAGTCAGCAAAACAACCCCACAAAGGAGTGAAAAAGATTCTTCTTCTAGTATGCTCCAGGTATCACACACCTCACTGGCTCTTGCTGTTGAGCATTTCTCTCATAGAAAAATTTCTGTTTCACTCTGAGCATGCAGAATGAAGTTTGAGATGTCAAACCAATAAAAAAGGCAAAGTACAATGATTTAGAGTTTAAGAGAATAAACTTTGGATTTAGTCTTGGCTTTGAAAGAGCATACTGAGAATAAGCTCTTACAGGGTATTTCCTGAGTATCCTGCACCTGAGCTATCTAGGACTTAAAATCAGTCACTAATTTTAATAGCAGCAAGTGGTAAGGAAGGAGAGCTCAGCATTATTGTGATGCTCATAAATCAACTTGAAAGGGCATGTGAAGGATTCACTTGAGACTAAACAGAAGTAAAAACCTTAGAGTAGTGAAATCTGCTCTGCACAGGTGTGGCAGAGCTGGTTATCAGCCCATGCGTTTGTTTAGAGCTACAGGCCTAATGCAGACGTACCCAGATGAGCATGAAAAGGCTTATTTTCTTTTGCCCAGGTAAAAGTTGATGCAGTTATTTCAACAAAGACTTTTCCAAACCTTGACCTTACCCTGTGCTTTCCTTCTGGATTTTACTTCAGGAACAATTTCTTCTGTCACTTCTAACCTTCCCAGAATCTGCAAGGGTGGGTGTTAGGAGCAGCAGCAGTGTCATTCAGTGTGCTGTGTGTCATGCAGGCATGAAGAGAAGGAGCAGGGCAGCAGAGAGGCTGCGGTACTGCCACATGTCACCTGTGGTGCTGGCTGGAACCCCTGATGCACACTGTGCTCTTATCAGAGAGCAAGGAAAAGCTCAGCCCATCTGTCACTGTGCTTTAATGTGTTGGCTTTTAAAGTTGCCATGGAGAACTCTTTCTAAAGCAGATAGCAAAAACCAGATGATAAATAATACTTCGTTCTTAGTGGGTTTATTTTTAAAAGATTATCAGTAGACTGACAAAAAAAAAAAAAAAAGAGAGAGAAAAAGAAGAGCCAGTATGTCTGTGAAACAAAATAACTTGCAACTAGAAGCAAACAATGTATTCGATGATTGAAAATGTAGCCTGCTACACAGGTCATTTGTATCTTGCTGCTGTAACAAAGTGATTTTTGGTTTCAGTTGGGCATGGTTTGGGGACTTTCCCTCTCTCTCTGTAGAATCAAAGAAGTCGTGCTGCACACTACAAGGAGGTGTAAATCAGGTTCTTGGTAGTCTGATTAGATCCCTGGTCCTGTGTAGCCTCTTGAGTAGAGAGCCAAGCTGCTGAGAAGTCCTGCTGAATGTACCTTAGGAACTGTCTGGAACTGCGCATGCTTGTCTGCTCCATGGACAGGATTTACGAGTACTTAGTAACTGAGTGGTGCATGACAGTGGTTGCATCCTGGTGAATGACTGTAATCTGGCACGCATTGTTCAGGCAGGATGAGCTGGGGCTGGAAAAATAGGCTTTTTGTTTCTTTGGGGACAGAGCAGGATGGGAGCAGTTCTGGCAGCCCCACTCTGGAAAGTCTGAGTGCTGCCGTCATTTCACGTCTCCACTAAAATCCTTTCAGGACTAAGCAGTGTCAAGTTGGACACGTATACAGAAGAGCCCAGCATCCTGCCAGCATGAGCCTGTGTTGATTGATCCCTGGATCTCTGAATCCCTGTGCATTAAGTTCCTGGGCTGGAATACAAGTCCATATCTGCTTCTCACAGTTCCTTGAGGAGAGCTCCAGGCGTATGCCAGTCTCTATGCATGGAGGACACTTTGCTTGGACAGCAATGCAGTAATTTAACAAAATAGGGTACAAGACAATTCTGTGCTCTACTTAAGCTTAAATATAAAAAGCCATCTGTACCCAGAGGAAGCCAATGGAAAGCTGATGTATGTGTGCTGGCTCTGTGTGCATAGGTGTATTTGCCTTTGGGATATTACCCATGAAATGTGCATGGGGATAATCCTGCAGCAGGCCAATCTGCATGGTCATACCTGGGCATTTCAATACTGTGGCACTACACTGACTTCCAGAGTGAGCTCCCTTACTCACAGTGATTTTAGCTGGGAGGTGTGCCTTCATTCCCAGAGCACCACAGCACTTGCTGTCCTGTCTACTCCAGTTTTCCTCATCTGTTCATCCCCATGGCATCAGTGAAGAGTAAGGGCGCCAGGGGATGTGCTTTTGGCTGCCCCAAAACACTGAGCTGAGTGGGAGGGAGTGTTCAGCATCAGCAGGGCAGGAGTTGTGAAGGGGGGATAAAGAGCTCTCACTGCAGCAGCTGCTCTGGGAAAGGAAAAATGCTCCCTGGGAGATACCCTCCATGAAGTCAGTGAGAGCTGAGCCAGGCACTGTCTTAAGCCTGGGATAATATGATGAAGTTGACAATTTAGAGGAGTCCTCCCAGCCAGATTGTTACCTGGTATAAACTTGTTTTTCCCCTGGCTTGTCTGTCCATGGCCATGCTGTCTTAGACCAGCTGGGAACCTGACCAGAGGTGGCCCTTCATGGGAAACCTGAATACTGAAAAGGCTACAAATATTCTTTCCTGTTGGAGTCAATGTTTTAGGGATATTTAATACAGAGAAACCACGAGACCCTTCATTGGGATAATTAGACTGGTTTTAGATAATTTGCTGAATAATCTTAATGGGAAGGATTTCTTCTTTATAGAAACTACATGCCAATATTGGCAATATATATATTTTTTTAAATTATGACTTCTCTCAGGTGTGAATTAGCTGTGGATGAATTTCAAAACCTAGTCGTGAGTCTGTAATTGAAGTCTTTCAAAAAAATACGTATGCAGAAGAGAATGTTCTTGTCTCATGTCTTTAGCATCTAACTAGCAATGTTTCTGTATTTATGTTATTTATTCAGCCAAATCTGCAATGTGCCTTGCATTTTTTCCTTCTATCTGTTGCTGGGATACTGCCTGAAAGCACTCCCTGAGGTATGAATAATGTCTAACAGAGCACACTGCAAAGTAAAATTCAGTGCAGGATTCAAACATGTTTACTAATTTCTGTTAACCTTGGAGCTCTTCTAATGGGGAAAGATTAGTGATGAAATCATTCCCTAGGATCAGAGCTTTGATTCTTATCTTGAGGTAATATCCTGGAGAGATGTAAACCCAGATTGCCTGGAGTCGAATTTCCTTGATGGGGAAGAGGCAAAAAGAACAGGAATAGTGATGAGAACCAGCCACATAGAGAGGGTGATGAAAATCCACTTCTAAGTTCCACTTATTTAGTTTTCAGCATTCTCTCTAACAGTTTTGAGCTCTTTTAGAGAGCAAGGCAGTCACTACTATTTTTTTTTTGCCAACCACTTTGTCTGTGTATGTGGTATGATGATTCTTTCAAGGTTTTCTTCCTTTGTTAAGCCTTGAAGGTAGAGGGGTGTCAAGTGACAGTGTTTGTACTTTCACTCGTACAATGCATTATTTTTTCAATACATCATATAAAAATGAAGTCAATTACTCTGGAATAATAACTTGGTGAGTTGGACACAGTTAATACTTGTCAATTGATCACAAAGCTTTTTTGTGGGGAGAGGCAGTTTCCAGATGGGGACATACTCTGACTTGTGGAGATTTGTAAAGATCAGTGTATTCTGCTTTTCACTGAATTTCCATTTTACTCAAGAGTAGCAGGACATTGAATTGTTGTACATGAGTCATTATGGTGTAGCAACAGAGCATCTTCTGTGTTCCTGTCAGACTGAAAAGAAAAAAAAATGTTGCAAAAGGGAGAAAAAGGAGGGTGGGCATTTCTCTGTCTCTCTCCCATACATATAAACATAGGTACAATTTGGGTGGGAGAGAAAGGAGAGAGGCAATGACCATAATCCTAGCTTCTGAAAAGGCAAATCAAAACCCATAAAAAAGAATTTTCTGCATGAAAATGAAGAAGTGTTTTCATGACAAAATTTCACAGCCACCAAGTGTGTTAAGTGTGTACCTGTGCAGTGTGCTTGATTTGAACAGGCTTTATAAGGGCTGCCTGTCTATGTCAGGGAGCAAGCCAAGTGCATTTCCTGGGCAACAAATAAAACCTGGAAATGTAGTTACAGCTTTTCAGGGGTGACTTCTCAGAGTTCATGGAGTATGGGAAGCAGTACAGGTTGGAATGCAAACCAACAGAAACAGTAATTTCTTGCGAAATATTCTGCTAGTGCCTCCTATAGCTCTTCCCTGCTGGCCTTCCTGGCAGGTGTTCAACTCCTGCAGTTAGCAAGGACATGCTGTTACAAAAGTCACGTCAACTTTCCTGTTAATCTGGGACTTGTGTAAACTGAAACCTGAAACTGGGTGGAACTGACCCAGTTTCAGTAATAAATTGATAGTCTGGCCTGGTTTGTGAGAAAATTCCCAAAGGTTCTGGTCTCACATGTCACAACCTAGAGATTCACCTGGAGCCCAAATCTAGTTTGTACCTGGGATTCGGAGCGGAGCTGCTGGAAGGCCAGCCTGGACGTGGAGAAAACATGTAAACAGACCCTTCTGTAATAAAATCTTTGTCTTCTACTTCTAAATAGGCCTCTTTTCCTTGCCTTTGGATTGCACTGGTTCTCCAGAGCCCACATGAGTCACAGAGAGTGTATCAGGAAGGGACTGTGAGGACCCCATGACAGGGTAGTTGCCACTGACCTAAAATCCCCTTCAAACAGAAACATTGAGATACTTTCTGGATTGGAAATGTTACTGAAGAGGAGAGCTCCTGGTTTGCTTGTATTCATTTCACCTCCTTGTGAGGGAGTTACCAAGTGTTGCAGGACATGGCAGGTTACAAACTGAAGGCTTCTGTTCCTTCCAATACCTGCCGCAGAGATGATGAGCTTGGCAGCTCATTTCTACTTGGTGTGTGGGCTGCTGCTCCCTGCTTCCAGCATCTTAGATAAAAAACTGGAGGGAAACCAGCTAGCTCTTCAGGATTCATGTTATGCAAATTGTCAAACAGGGTAAAAATAGCTATTTCTGATTAAGTTCTAGAACAATCCCCAGCAAAACCTATCTCTCCTTTCTCCAATATATAAGGAAAGGTTTTGTTTTTACTATGAGGATGGAGGCAAGTGTGATAATGAGTTTCCTAGTTGTAGCATTTAGGGGAGGTGTAAGAGCTTTACTCACCTTCAGGAGAGGAGTAAAATGTTACATGATTTTTCTGGCATTTTAGTTTAATAAATCATCCTTTTTATCTTGTAATTTTTTTTTCCTAGTTAGCTACCAACTAGAGATCTTACAAGAGCAAGAGAGAGTAAAGAGAAAAAGCAAGGGTGATGATTAACCAGGCTCCTAATTATTTTAAGATCTGGCTTAGAAATAATGATGAATAGGAATTTGAAGGTAATTTTGCTGGATCTAACATTAGTGTCTTCCTTAAAAATCCTACATTTTCCTTTGTGTCAGAACCTGTTTGCTTCAGCAGCATTTTTGAATTTTGAATATAAAGACAGAGCCCAGGAGAGACCCTTTTGTTCTGGGGTTAGCAGCTGTTTCTAAATGTCACTTATACATTCATAATATTACTGTAATCAACCTCTCATTCTCCTTGAGGCTTTGCAAAGCTCTGATCATGTCAGCTAGGACACTCTGCATTATGGCTAAGTGGATAATCACTTGTGTTTTATTTACTCTCAACAAGTAGGCAAGCCATCATCACCTGGCAGGTGCTATGAGACAGGGACAATTCAAACTGTACCAGCAAAAGTTATTTCACAGTTATGGGCAAAAAATTGAGAACAAAATTTAGAGGGTGAAAAAAACCCTCAGCACACCCCTCCCTCCTCAATATCATAAGCTTAATATATGATCGGGCCCTTCTTTTCCTCCAGTGCTTTAAGCAGTAATGAATTACACCACAGACAATTTCCAGCTGTGTTGATGTGATAAGTTGCACTTGGCCCAGTGCTCTGAAGCTATCTATGGCTTTAAAGCATTCAATCCCCTCTATAACATATTATCTAATTAGTATTCTCAAGGGCTTAGTCAATTAAAGATAAACAGGGAAAATGAGTTAGAACTGGGGTGTCACAAAGGGCTTTGTGCATGCAAAGCCTTGTGATCGATCCGGTGCATCGCCACATGGCAGCAGAAAACGGCTCAGGTTCACTCATTTGCAGTCAGCAGCAGACCAATGGATTAGGCTTGGTGTGACTCACACAAAACGGGGAGCTGGCAGGATGCCCATTTGGAAGCAGCCTTGCTACATACCGTGTAGCATTTCACAAACACAGACATGTCCCCATTTTGCTTTGCTCTTTCCACTGAATTCCCACCAACCTGTTCAGCAGAGCCTTCAAGATGTATGGCAGTGAACAGCAAAGCAGCAGGAAGGCCCTGGCAGCTGAGTCTGCCACCAGGGCCAGCCCCAGGAGCTGAACCATCATCAGCAAAGTCTGTCACATCTGCTGCTGGGGGGCACACTGTTCAGCCCAAATGCCAACCTGGATGGCAGCTCAGATGAGGTCAGATATTCACAGCAAGAGCTGCTGACAACACATCAGGGTCTGGTATCCCTGTTTGTCAAACCTTGAACAGAATAAGGTCAAGCACAGGTTCTTCCCTTTCCTTTTAGCTCTTCCCACTACTCACTGTGTAGCCTGCATTACTCCATACCTGCTGCAGTTCTTCCCTTTAAGGTAGTGTTTAGTGCTACTGGGCAGGCCAGAATTGAGAGGGACAGAGAGGAGACTGGGACAAAAAAAACAAAANAAACACCCCCAAATTTTGTTTAGTATCTCCTGAAGCTTGCCAGCTTCTGTTGTCCCACAAGGGACAAGCTGAAATTTCAATTGTGTGTGCTGTTAATGTTTCATGATGGGGTGGGTAAGGCCAGTCTGTTTTATATAGGTCTAAGCCCAATAATTATTTTTAGTTTTTAATATTTTCCTTTTGTAATAGTTTACTTTCAAATATTTTTAATAATGACCACATGCATTAGTGCGCTGCCTGCCAAAGGTTTTGGGAAAACTTTCAGCTGGGGAAAAGTTCCTGACTTATGGCCTTCATGGTGTTAAAAATGCTCCAGTTTCCCCGTCAGTCACTTGGACTTTAGTTTTACCTTCTGAGCTCACATAGCAACACCTGTTTGCTCAAGGTGGGACACAATGAGTTGATATGCCTGCAGGTAGGGCCTGGCTGCCTGCCTGCTCTTGAGGGGAAAGGTTTGCATTTAATTATAACGTGGGTCAGGCATGTCAAGCAAAAGCTGCTGTTGTTAGGAAGCTGCAGGAGAAATATCTGTGATGGAAATAAGCCTGTACTTGTGTGCTGGGCAAAACGCGCTCCTCCAGCTCAGCAGAGTTCCCCTTGCTATGTTAACGACTCAGCTTACCCAGCTCTGCTGCTGGGAATTCAGGAGCCTTTGGTATTTTGTGCTGCCCTTCTTCCCTGGAAACCCCATGGTCAGGGCTGGTGTGTGGGTGCCTGTGTGCTGGAGGGACAGCTGGCTGCACAAAGATTATCAGGAGAGGCTGTTGCAGGAGCCTGCCACACCAGCCCATTGTTGTCTGGAGAGCAGCATCCTGCCTGCTGGGGCTGCAGCTGCAGGTGCTTCCTCAGGTCCCCCTGGCGCCTTCCAGACATGTTTTTAGGGCATGAGCCTGCAGGGGTCTGGTCCCTCTGCGGCCACTTTCCTCCCTGATAGCCTGACTGGGGCAGCTGAGGAGTCCTTCGTGGCCAAGTGTGGGTAAGTGCTGAAGGGAATGAAGGCCAGCTTTCGGAAATGTTTTAGACTCTACTTGAGGTGTGCTGTAGTACCAGGAGTCCAGGGTAAATACAGCTCTACTGAAATAAGGGGATGTAAAAGCCCTTCTGTATCAATATAACTCTAGGCTAGAGCTATGGTGGTGGCTTAAGTAAAACATAAAATTAAAATAAAGATTTTAAATTGCATTTTTGACCTCAGGAGCAGGGCACCAGACATTTTCAACAGTCCATGTGTTTTTGGAAGCCCCAGCTTCAGCTGAGGTGTGGCAACTTCCATCACTTCTCCCTAAACTGGACTTTGTGCACATTTGTTCCCTGGTGTGCTGGTAATGGCTGGTTGAATTTCCACCTTGCACCAAGCAGGACCTTGGGCTGCAGTGAGTCAGGGGAGTGGGCTGAGCTTCTCCCACAGAAATTGTCCTCACAGAAATTACTATATGACTTAAACCTTGTGAAATGACAGTACTGAAACAAAGGCAACATTTTGAAATGTTTAATGAAGGGATGGAGTGGGAGGAGGAGAGAACATGGATTCCAGTGGAAAGGAATTTGGAAATGCAAGAGAAGAAGAAAAGAGAAAACATTTGTGTGAACATTATCAGCAGTTTAAAAATGAACAGGCAAATATTATATACTGAGACTATGAATGTGGAATTGACCTTTTAATTTTACTTACAACTAAGTAAGGGCTGGGAGCTCATGTCCCCGAGGGAAAACTGACATCCTGTATCTAATACCATCTGCAGGAACTGACTTCCAGGGCCAAGCCCAGCTGCTGCTGCTGCTGTGCACGTTTGTATTTCGGCAGGGTTTTGAGGTGCCAGTCAGAGCTCGGCGAGGCATCCTTATTTACGTTAGAGCCCTCCCCCTCAGCGCACAGTCCATTAATCTTGCAGTAATGCCCAGCACACTGATAACCGGGCAAGGAGCCACATGCACAGTGCATGTCAAAATCCTCAATATCGTCAAGTAACATAAACCAAAGTGACAGGAATTGGCGGTTTAAAGAACCTTTCGACAAAGCTTTCGTTTGTTCCCGGTGTGCTGGAGCGTACATCTCCCAGCGTCCCCTTTTCAGCTGGTGCTAAATACTGAATGAGCGCTTCTGTGTGCGCGCGGTGCTTCTGCAAGCCGACAGCCCCGCAGATAAATAAAGAAAAGTGCCCTCCTTTTCAAGTGATAGTAATCTGAGACTTTTCCGTTACATGAGGCTCCTAACAAAAGGTTGTAATTCCAGCAGCTTCTCTCGGGAAGGTACCACCGTGCGCGGCGGCAGCGCCGGCAGCGCGGGGCCTGGACCCCGCGGGCAGCCGCTCCCGGGGCGCGGCGGAAGGACTCGCCGGGGCGTTGCATGAGCCGGGCCGCTCTTCCCCTGCTCCGCCGCCCCTTCGCCCTTGGTACAGCCTTCCTTCCCTCCACCGTGCCGTATGGTAATCGAGTGACATCAGCCCGCGCCCGGGCGCCTGCTGTTTATATTACACACCAGCAGAAAGGTCTGAGGTGTGCGCAGCTCCTGGGAGCGCCGGCCAGGGCGGCAGCGCGTGGCTCCATGCTGCCTTTACTTCGGCCTGAATCGCACGCTTGCCTTTATTTCACTTGGTTTCGCCAGAGCCAGACGAGCATTTGAACCAGATTCAAGCACTTGAGAGTTGCCTGTTGTGGAACTGGGAAAACAAACAAACAAACAAAAAAAAAACCCCCAAAACCACCCTCCTGGTACTTTAAGTTTGAATCCATTACAGAGAACTTGCCGCCAAGCCACACTGCTGGATTTTGAACCGAAGCTCTTATTTACTTAGGGCTCAGGGGGGAGCGTTTTCGCTAGGGACTGACGCCAAACTACTGGAGGAAGCTGGGATTTACCTGGATGTACGGTAAAGAAACTTGTGGTTCCTTTATGCTGCAGTTCATCGTATCCCTGCGTTACCTGTAAATGGAATTACAAAAATCAACCAGCATGCCCGGGCCGTTGTCCCCAGGATATGCAGCTCAGGTGCCGTATAACTATAACCAGTTAGAAGGACGATTCAAGCAGTTACAAGGTAAGCCTGTGTGGGGTTTTTTTGAGGTGTTGCCATGCTATGATCCTTGTAAACATATTAGTCCGGGCTTATTCTCATTGCACCAAGATGTTAGTGAGAGAGGACAAAAGCGGTTCTGTGGGATAAAGCTCTGAGTTCGTTTAAAGGATATTCTGTGGCTTTTCTCACTCCGAAGGCGTCCTGAGCCTTACACAGGGTTAAGGTGTGTGTCCAGCCTCTCAGCCACTCAGCCTTGCAATGAGAGACACCACGTCTCTTAGAACAATAAGGGGGAGAGTCAGGAAGCAGTTTCCTATTTATTTTATCCTTAAATAAAATACAGTTAAAACTGGCCATCATAAATTCTAGCTGTGTTTGGGTGCAGTGAGCAGTGCAAGGGCCCTTTCCAACCCCTGCATACCTCCTTCACTTCTTCAAATGAAGAACAGTTGCATAATTGCGTAACGAATTAGTTTGCTCACGCCATAGATATCTGAGAAAGCACTCATATACTTTAACATTCCCAGTTTTCTTTGCTTTTAGACAAGGAGAATGTCTGTTAATATTCTCCCACTAAATTCTCTGTCTATGTGAGAACCAGAGGTTTCTTTTGGGGGTGCCTTGAGCTCTCTGCAGGGAGGGTAGGCCTCAGCTCAGGCTGCAAACCCCCAGTGCAGGGGGGAGGATGGTACCCAGCAGCTCTATGCCTCGGGCAGGTAAAGCAAGCTCTGCTGTTTCTCTGTGGAAGACATGTCCCAATAATGAATGAACTCCGGGACTGCAGTTACAAAATAAAAATGAATTCTTCCCTGAAACCAAACCTCCTCCTCCTCTAGATCCATGTGACTCAGGAGATGGTCCCAGAGCAGCTTGAGTACAGCCAAGTGCTGCCCTTCTGTGCATGTTTCTTAATTTACTCTGGTCTGTGCTGCAAGTGTGGTCTGTGGTTCCTGTCAGAGAGGGGTCAAGAGCCTGCTTAGTGCAAAGAATGTTCCTATTTGTTGGCTTAAGGAGGGAGGAAAAAAAAAATCTTTCATTCATAGCACTTGGTTTGTCTTGTAAACCGGCTCACAGCAATGGCTGGACATTGCATGTAATGAGGCAAAGTGACAGCATCCTAAACACTGAGAACATGGAAATTCCTGGGATAAGGCATGGAAAATCCAGGCTTCAAACTTGCACATGAGGGAATACAGGGAATACTTAACAGGCTTTATCTTGGACAGCTGTCAGATCTTAGGCTGTGGTACTTGGGTTGGAAAGAACTAAGTTTGTGGCATGAAGAAAAACCTGGCTCATGCCTCTTTCTTTGCTCGTTTAGTTAGCAGTCTAAAGAAGGCAGATTTTATCATTTTCAGGGTCACTGCTTCAGGAATCCATTATCTGTGTGTTTACATCACACTGAAAGAAGAAAGCAGACCGAATTGTTGAAAGCCCAGAAAGTGAGTTTTCCCTTCAGTGGAATGCACTGAGTTTGCTTAAAAAAAAGAGGTTAAAAAAAGATCCAGTGCTCTCCATAAAGTACTGCAATTTCCTCCAACAGAAGAGATAAAGGGTAGTAAATTCTGTGCAGTTTTGCAGCAGACCATGCAGTGGATGTTTACTCATGTCACAGGCTTGAAAATGAGTGCTGCCAGGGATCTTGTTCAGGGTAGAGCTTAGGTGCAGGCAATGTTGTAAATTATGCACCAGATACTCCATGAAATGCTAAATAAGCATACAAAATACCGTGTGTGATGGAAAGGGAGTGGCTTAACTCTGCTGACACAGAAGAGGTCTTTCCTCGGATTAATGGCTCTTTGCTTGAGGAATGTCTACAAAGCCATTGTTTTGGTGTTGTAAGATTCTCAGGGGATTCTTGCTGGAAGGCTCTTGGTGTGAACAGGGGGGTGTTCTCCTGCATTGGGCAAGGCTCAAGCCCAGGGAACATGGGCTGAATATATGTATTTTTTAAAAACTACAGATTTATCACCAGTTTTGCCTCTTTCACAATGGAATTGTACAAACGAGTAAGTGCAGATGCATTTCAAATACTCAGATACTCCTTGATAATTATTTCACCCCTCCTGCTTCTGGTAGGATGGCTCTCTGGAGCAGCACCAGCATTGGCACCACACAGATTACTCTAACTTCTGCTCATGTCCTTCACACACTGAATTTACCCCTCTCTTCTTCACAGTTCATGCAGTTATTATGTGAATCCCCAGCTTTGCACTAGATTATAGCAAGGTACTGTTTAGATCTAGTGAATGTTGAGTTTTCTTTAAAAAAACAAACAAAAACAGCACTTGGGAGTATGTTGTTTTGTCTAAAATAACACAGAGAAGTGCTCAGGCCCTGTACAAAGAGAATTCTGAATCAGCAATGAGTAGAAGACAACTCTCTCTGATCTCCTCTTTCCTAAGATAGACAATACATGAGGCTTGACACTGCCTGGTTAGCATGAGGAGTCAGCCTAATTCTGCCCCCAAATGCTATGGACACAGGTAATTCACATCATACATGATTGCATAGGCATTCCTATGTTCCAGCTCTTTTAAATGCCTTGAAGTGATGGTTGTAAGGAAACTCGTGTTCAGCTTGATGGGGTAATTAAAGCCGATTTTCCAGCCCAGTCCTGCTGGGCCGTGAAGCTAGTGCAGTTTGTGGGACTGCACTGAAGGGACCAGACTGGCTCCTTCTGCACCTGGAAGGGTTACCTGGCTGGGGATTCCAGCTCCCGTTTGCCTTGATGGGCCAAAGAGAAGCAGGATGTGGCAGAACGCATTGCTAGGAGTGAATCAAGACTGTCTTTGTACCAAAAGAAACCCTGAAGTTAATTGTACGATAATCCAGGAGTTTTGCATACCCCGTCCTTGTGCTTGTGAGACTGTCGGCACAGGTGTGGGGAGAAAAATGCTTTAGCAAGTTGTGTTTCCTTTATTAAGGTTCAATAAATTCCTGCTATGCTTAGTTCACCCGGTCCTGGAATGATAAGTGAGTGATAACTATCAGTGGTTGCTATCATCTTAAACCTAGGTGTGGAGTTTTGGTTCTCATGGCCACTTGTGCAGTAGAAAGGGATCAGGTTGCACGGCTGCAGTTGCTCGCTGCAAGTAAAGACAGAACCCCAAAACTTGTTTGTGGGAAACATGTTGCCATGGAGCTTGTGCAGATTCTGTCAGTGGAGAAAGTCTGTCCTGCTACATGGAGGAATGAAATGCAAATCAAACCAGATATGTTGTTGTTACAAAACGAATTCTTCACCTATGGTATGTTAATGTGGCAGGATCCTGTGGATTGGCTGGGCACGGGTGTAGGAGCTGGCAGGAAGAGGTTAATGCAAGTCAGGAATTTGGAAGGAGATCCCTGCAGCTGTATCACCTTCCATCGGGAAGGGCGCACACGGGAGCAGCTATCATCACTGCTCCAGGGGCTCTTTCCCACCTGGTTAGCAGGACAGTGGTATTTATTAACATCTCTGGCATTCGGGAGCTTAGTGACTCTATCAGCTCCTGCTCTGTCGTCGGAAAGTTGGGTCTCAGCTCCGTGGCTGTGCTCGAGGTGTGAGATTTCCAGTGATAATTACAAATGTAAAATCTTGGGGGGTGGAGGTGAGCTAGATCGGCACTCCTGATAGCTCCCAGAGAAAAGACAGCTTTCAAAGGAGCTCTGCCGTGTGTCCTGCTGTGTGGGACATTTCAGGTTTGGGCATTTTTGTAATGTGGCCTTTCAGGCTGGGGACTGGGCGTTTTATTGAGAGCCTGGTGTGTTTTGGTGCTCAGGCTGCATGAGAGGAAGTGCCTTTATTTTAAGTCGTGTTACAAATAGTGTGTTTGAAAAACTGGACACTGGAATAAGCTGTGGGAAAGTGAGCTGCCTTTCCCATCAGAGGTGTTCTAAGATCAGTTCAAAACTGTTTCATAGGATACAAGGCTGACTGTGGCTGCACAGCACTACCTGCACCAGGAAAGGCAATGCAACTGTATTTTGGGTGTTTGGGGCAAAGCCCCTCTCTCTGATAAAAGAGCCTTTCAGCAAAGGAGCTCCTTGGCTTGGAATCCTTTGATCATCAATGATCCAAGGAGATTTGGCATAAAAAGAGACACAGAACACTTCAGTTTTTAAGTGGTCACTGGTAATCAGCTTGATCATGTATGTATATATGTATAGGCTGGTTCCCATCCATGCTGCATTGCAGCAGGAAGATTTTCTTGATTTTCTATTCTCAGGCAGGGCTTTCCCACAGCTTTTGCTGCAAGAAAATCTTCCCCTAAATCCCTGTCTATGCCCAAGGCTAAAGAGAGAGCTCCTACTGCCGACAGAGCAGTTTGCAGAGGTGCAGTTTGCTATCCTGCACTAGGGCAGAGACGCCCTCTATGACACCAGGATCCTTGGAGTTCCTTCCCCCCGTGGGTGCCCTTTGAGCAGCCAGTTTCAGCAGTCGCCTTCCTGCTTGGGAGATTTACCTTGCCAAGGCTTTGAGTCTCCTGGGAGCAGTGACCTGCATAGCTCTAGGCGCTGATTACTGACCTGGGACACCCTACTTTGTCTACCAAATGGATCACTGGCATTTCTTATCGTGGTAATTTCTGTTAAAGCTGAAATGCAGGGACGCTGAATGAAATGTGTGGATGAAATCTGTCTGGGTTACAAGGATTTTTGGTTTAACACCACCCCCCTCCTCGTCCTCCGTGTTCTCAGATGCATCAAAGGTTGAAATTCCTGGTTGTGTGGCAAATTTTGCTTGATTTTCTGGTGTCTGCAACACTGCCTGAATGTGTCATGGCATACTTCAGCCTTTTGGTTTGGGTGAACACCTGAGCACAAGCTACATGGTTGGAAGTGCTGTCAGATTTGCAAGGAGTCTTAGAGGGATCCCAAAAGGACTTAAATGTGCATTTCTGTGATAGCTGGGCCCCTATTCCTTCCAGTGCAAAGATCCCTGCAAACATATACAAATCCTGACTCACATTTAGGCAAAAAATTACCTTTTCTGGTCATGGGTTTTGGTACTTACTGAGATAGAGAAGGCAAGTTAAAGGAGCTAAGGGTAAGGTATTTCTGCTCATGTGGTCAGTGTTGATACGGGTCAAAAGTAAACATTTAAATTGGATTTGGCTTCTCACTCAAATAACTGTGAACATTTACAACTCTGAGCTGTTGAATCGGGTTTTTTTTAATTCTATTCTCTTCGGTTTTCATTTAGAGTATGTTTGTAACATTTGGTTTTTTAACTGTGTGTGTAAGGAACCTAATTTAGAAACAATCAAAAAATCTCAAGGTGCCCTAACTTAATTTTAAAAAGGGCAATTCTGGAGCACTTTTTGTTGCTCTGAAATGAAGTAAACAAAGCTTGTCAGCAGATATTTTCACATGGGACCGTGGGGTGTTTTGAATACCCTGCAGGAGATGATTTGTGTGATGCTCAAGTGGTGTAAATCTCCACAGCTCATGGATCTGGGAATGCAGCACGGGAATCAGCCCTTGGGTGTTTCTGCATTCCATGTCTTCAAGAAGCTCTTTGTCACAGACCATCCCAGTGTTTCATGGACATGTTGTAATCACCTGGGAGTACAGGCTCCTATTCCAAATATTTTTCCTATCCAAAAGCCCTATTCAAATGGATTATGGGTTTTGCCATTAAGTTGTGTGGAAAGTGGGGCAATAAAACAAGCCTACAGACAGAGATGAAAGTGGTGATAAAACAACAGAACAATGGTTGTCTTCTGTTCCTGAGCTCTTTCCCAGTTTGGATTTCTGATTTCCTCTTTTTCCTTAGTTTCTTTCATTTCTCTGTTTTCTGTTGGGTGCATACTTTGACTGTTAAAGTGTATGAGCTGCTACCTAACCTTTGAAGAAATGGTGAAGAAAATCTAATTATGGGATTGACAAAATCCCCTCTCTCTTCCCTCTACTAAACTCCTGTTCTGTGAAATCCCAGCACAGGGTGTGGGGTTTGGTAACTGCACCCCTTCTGCTCAGTCTGAATTTCATGAGTATTTTATTACTAACATCTCTGAAGGTCTTTTTGTTCCTGTTTAGGTTGAATTGAGAAGTATTAAGCATCAGCTATTAAGTAGCAGGGTATGACAATGACATCTTTTCCTCATGTGAAAATCAATTATCTTCATTGAATAGAATGGTTTGGGAAAACTCTTACACACCAAATATTGGAAATTAGTCTCTGTTGACTTTCAAAGCTGTGGTGTAGAATACCATCAGTAAGGTGGTTGAGAATCTGCTTTGCTCTTCCCACAAGAAATCAAATCTGGAATTCCATTTGGATGTCTATTTCTAGGCCTGGCAAGTAATGGCCTTTATCCCAGTGTGACTGTCCAAGTAAAGTGACACTTAATCAAAGATTAACAGTAGTTTAATATATATTATTAAACAACTCCCCTCCTACTCAGAATGAGTCCTTTCAAAGTAAAGGGTCATTTGTGAATAGAATCTTGTGGATTACTCTGCATTCCAGCAGCTCTGAAATTCACTGCAACAGGAAAGAGGTGGTGGCCTGGCATTCAGAAGCAGAGGGAAACCTGATGAGCACAGGGGTGCTGCGGGGAGCAGGGCCTCACTCCCAGCTGTACCTTGAGCATGTTGTGTCCCTGTGGGGACCCAGAGTCACTGTGGCCCTCCTGTCCACAGAGAGCCTCATGCAATTAAGGAGAGCACATGAACCCAAAATTGCTCACTGCTCTTGAAAATGCATCGAGCTGAGTCCTCACATTTCACTCAGAGGAGAAAGGCCCAGAAGGGATGGGAAAAGCCCAGAGGGATGGGGAGCACTCGTGCTTGTGGCTTGTGATGCGGAGCCCGAGGTCACAGTGGCCAGGAGAGCCCACGCTCACACAAAAGCCCTTATGCACTTGCTGCTGGAGCGAGGGTATCCCGGACTGAGAGCCTCCTTTGTTGGGAGAGCACTACTGTAGCCAAACTAATATTAACCAGCCTTGTAGCCCTGCTCAATGCCCCACTGTTCCCGAGAAAGGAGCTTACAGAGAAAGGCCCTTCAGTGTGCAGAACAGCACAGCCCAGCAGACACGCAGGCAGCCACTGGGACATGGTCTGGAGGCCACGCTCCTGCCTTTTCAAAGGGCTTGTGAAAGAGCTGGCATTACCAAGAGCTGGCCTTTTTGTGGGATAACTGGAAGTGCTGATAATTCCATGTTCTGTCAAGTTTGGTTTGTTCATAAAAATATAAGCTGGAACTTGAAAGGACAAGCCCAGTTACACATACGTGACAAAGTGACACTGGACAGGGTCAGTTTGCTCTTTGGTGGGAATCAAAGATCAAATTTGGTGGGTAGCATGCACAATCCTGCACTGATTTTAGCTAAACTGTTTGAGGAGGAGGTCGCAAATATGATTCTTATGTATTATTTATGTTAGGAAAAAAGAGCAGTATCATCTCAAATTACATTGTACAGAAGGCATATTGGGTGTCCTTGCAGAGACTTCAAACATCTCTGCTTACAGTATTGCCAAAACGGCTGGCCATATGTTTCTTCGCATTGGCTTGGTATTGAGATTAGCGGCTTTACGTTCTCTTGCCTGTTTTAGTTCTGTTGGGACTGTTTTCAGGTTGAGGAGCTGAAGAATTGCTCACCAAAGGGTCAGTGAAAAAAGTGCAGTGGCAAGGTACAAACATGATCTGTGTGACCGTGGTACTCTAATCACAAGCAAAGGGTGACCTTATGCCTTCAAAGATTAAACAAAACAACATGTGGTTACAACGAGATTTAAGAGTTTATCTGAACAGAACAAATGCTGGCTGCCCAGATTTTTCTTGGAATGAAACCCCTATGGTTTAATAAAGATACCTAAATTTCATTTAATGGCTTGAAAAACTGCAGAAAATGAGCCAATGTGCAGCACCCACTTCTCAGATAGTCTAAACCAATGCAGGCTCATTAAAAGGAACTACACAAATAACACAGTGCTGAGGGATTTCGTCTCACAAATCCACTCTTATTCCTATATTTTTCTCAAATAAAAGCTCTCCATTTGTTTCAGCTTCTCTGAGCTTAATATAATTTATTGGGTTCTGCCTTCTCCTTTCAAGAAACCTCCAAAGTCCAGTTCTTAATGCTCATTTTATCCAGGAAGTGTTTCCAGTTTTTGACATTATGATCTGATTATGATCTGGTTCCAGGAAAAAAGAGAAGTGAAAACCTGACCATCCCATCTGTAGTCAATGAACTACGGTTTGCTTTGGGTAATAATTAATTATACATCTACTTTAGTATCTTTCCACAGTTATTTGGAGGGAAGCTAGACCTTGATAGGGCAACGGCTGCATTTTTCAGGGTGTGTTCCTCTGTCAGCTGAAACTGCCTGGCAATCTAATGGGAGAGACAGCTATGAAATCACAGATGTGTCCGTACTGTGATTGCAGGTTGACATGAGTAAGAGCCATTACAGAATGGCACTTAAGGCAGGCTCTGAATAAATAGGGGAGGTGTCTGGAAACATCAAATATTGGTGGTGTTCTGAACTTCTGACCTTTCTGTTATCCTCGTCATGGGAAGTTCAATAATCTGGGTTATCTTTACCTTTGAGCGCTGAGTGTCTCGTGTTCTCCCTCCCCGTGTCTTTGTTCACCCTGTGGGGTTTGAGATGAGTTTCATCCTCACAGCCTCCCCTGGGACCAGGAACAGAGTGTGTTACTTCTAGCTCAAGGAAGTCTTTTCAGAAGACTGGCAGTGCCTGCAGACTGTTTCCTGACTATTCTCTGGGTGACGTCCTGGCCACTGTCACTTGTGCAGGTGCACTGATAATCTGTCAGCCTTTAATAGCAGATTAAGTGCTGGTTGTATCTGGACCTGGTTGCTCTTAGCTGTGGCCTAAGTCCTTACGAGAGGAGCTCACAGGGTGAGACATGGAAATTATGGAACATTTTTTCCATAAATTCCCTGCTGCTGATATATTACGAAATGCTTCTCTCTCTGCTTCTCCTCCAAAATAAATATGTCTGATAGAGTATATAATAAAATCCCCATGATATAAACCTTATTTACTGGAGCCTTTGCTCTTTACAGTTGACTTGCACTAGTGTTTGCCAGCACACTGGTGCTAATGATGCTCTGTGCCACTTGAAAGATGCTCCTGTGTCCTTAGCTCCTGGCGCCAGCCGTGTTCCAGCTAATTCCTCACTGCACATACTTTTTTCCTAAATAAAAGCAGTCACAAGTTGTCCTGGAGAGCAAACAACACTTAAGGACCCCTAATATGTAAAACCTTTAACCATGCAGCGCGTCCTGGCGGTGCCATCCCTCGCAGGGATGGATTGGAGCTCTGCCCTGGCGCCAGCAGAGCTGCTCCCCAGGCTGGGTATGGCAGGGCTGGGACCAGCATGGAATAAAACAGCAGCTCCAAGGGGATTTCCCTCTGTTTTTCCCGAATGCCTGAAGTGGCTGGGCAGGGTGGTGTGATCTCTGCAGTGCCCATTTCAGGGTGCTGGATTTGTGGCTGTCCTTTCCCTCTCCTCCAGCCTCATGAGCATGGCCCATCCCATCCAGTTCCTGGCAGGTTTCAGTTGTACCTGTGTGAGCCACCTAATGCCAGAACACCTTTTGTTTTCTGTGCTGCACAACTCAGCTCTCCGTTCTGGTTTAACTCCTGTTGCCAAGTTTAGACACATTTCCCTGGCATCAGCTGCAGGTCACCTTGGCCTTCACATTCGGGAGTGTATTCATGGGACTTTTTCTTTTGCATAAACAGCTGGTGTATCTGAGTTAGGCTGAAATGTGTGAAATGTGTCTAAGTTTGGAAACCTGAAAATCAGTGAGTTGTGACTGAGGCTTCAGGAACACACAAATGAGTGTGAGATGCCGCAATGCGTTCTCATGCCTATGCACCCCTGTGTCCATGTGATTTTGGAGGTGTGTAAGATGGGTGCAAGCACAAATAGTCTGTGCAAATGTGCAGTAGTTCTGTGCTTAACCAATACCTGAACCATGTTCTAATGACATTGCTGTTACACTAACAGACAACTGGGAGCGTTAATTAGACACTGAACTTTCAGAAGCTGCTTTTCCTTTATTAATTGCCATTACCTCATAGTCTGCTTGGGGCTTTATTGTGTTTTTTTGGTGTTTTTAAAGAAAACATCACATTGCCAATTCACATTTTGAGAGGGAAAAGCCCAGAATATGGAGACAATGTGCAACAGGGCTAAGGAGGCATCAGTGAAATGACTGTGATCAGGAGTCTTTGAGTGCTTTTATAATTTTTTCACTGTGTTAAAAATGAAAGAAAGTGAAGGTAAATACTTGGGAGCTCTCTTGGATCCCTTCCACGGGAGCCACACCTTGTCCCTGTGTAGGGCCTTCCAATTGTTGCAGCCAAGGCCTTGCACAATCAGTACAACTCACAAGTCCACTTTTAAGACTAGAAAAACAAGAAACAAGTGATGTTTCTGGATCCAGATACAAATTTAAGTTATTCAAACTATAATTTTACCCTAATTTCTTTAAATTTGCATCACTTTTTAAATCTCAGAGAGACTTGTGATGGTTTCAGACAAAGGGGCTTTTTCTGGTACTACTTTGAAAGTTATTACCTGGGCAGGAAATACTGTGCTGGAAAGGGATCTCTTTTCCCCACTCTTACATAATTCCAAAGGCTGAAATGATTTTGCTTAAACTTACCACATTGTCCCATGAAAGCAGATCAGTAAATGACCTTAGGATTGGAATCAAACAGGCAAGTAAGAAAATTTTGAGATGAGAAATTAGAATGCATGTGCAACTTGTTTGTGCCTCAGAGGTCCCAATAAAGAAGGTGTGTAGTGAAAAGAAATATTTCTTATTATTGTTATTTTTTTAATTGCCACATGGATTTCTTAAAGAACTCCTTTACTATACAATGACTAGTTGGAATGTGTGTTCAAGTGGAGATCATGGTTCCATTTTTCTGGAGCTTTACTTAAGCAAGCAAACAGGTGAAGGTGTCGATCTCTAAAGACACCAACTCCAAGACTTTCTTGGGAGCTCTGCATGATGGGTTTGCAGATTAGAGCCAGAGAAGATTAGTGGTTTTCCCTCTAATGCTTCTTATTAGCAGTTTGCCTCAAATCTCATTAAAATTAATACATTTTTAAAACTCCCTTTTTAGAAATAATGTAATTTTATAAATATCAAGGTTCCTTCAGTTATACAAGTGATTTTTATTGTAACCTATAGTATTTTTGTTGCTGTTACTCATTCAATTTCCATATTTGGGATTTAGTTTGCTGAGCTATAGCCTGGCTTACCTGTGGTGCTGCTGCTTTTATTCAGCATCCTGTTAGCACAGTGTAGTGCATCTGACTCTACAATATGACACACAATTAAAGATAGTAAATTATGTGTGACCATGGAAACTGCAGGAACTAAACACATTTTTCAGCAAGGCTATGAATACAGCTCTTATTAATCCCTGATCAACACAGTGATTATTTAAATACATGTTCTTCCATTAAAAATATTTCTGTGATAATGAAAATTATAATTTAGCAGCAATTAATTATAATGATAGCATCTCTTAGCACAGAGATTTAATATTTTGAAAGGATTAAATGCAGTCATTGTAGATTTCTTTATTTTCTATTCATGCTTCTCTGCCATTAAGGTGAAATTAGATGTAAACATGAAACCAACACAAGTTTGGCTTTTTCAAAGTTTTCATCCATTCTTCATTCTGATCACCGTGAGGTTTTACAGAATCATGGTCAAAACATACTATAGCTTTGACTTTGCTCTCCATGTAATGTCTTAACTTGTGCCTCAGATGAAAGAAGAGATCCCACAGCCCTCTGAAATCCCTCAGTGGGATTCCACAGGAATACTGGCAGTGCAGTCTTCTGGCTTGTTCTTGTTTAAGCCTGCTGGAATTCATAGAATAACAGAATACTTCAAGTTGGAAGAGGAGTTTATTTGGTCCAGCCCACCTGCTCAAGGCAGGGGCAACTCCCATGATAATCAGGCTGCTTAGAGATTTGTCCTCCTGAGTTCTGAATCTCCCTAAGGATAAGAGGGAGCTCTCCTGGTGGATGTTGTGTCCCAGCACCCTCACAGTGACAACTTTCTTCTGGATACCCCACTGGGGTTGCCTGTGCTTGGCTCCCCCAGCCTTGCATCCTGCCAGGTCTCCTCCCTCCAGGTGGGCATGTGCCACTGGAAATGGTCACCCACAATGCCAGGGTTTGCTCTGGAAATATGGGATTTATCATGTACTTTGCTGTCCTCACAGAGACTGCTGAGTCCCGATGCTCATCTCTCTGTGACTCATCTCTGGTTAATGTCAGTTACAATTCTGTATTTCTAAATCCCTGGCTGACACAGGGCTGGGCACACAGGACCAGCAGGAATTGCATTGTGGGAATAGCAGTGCCAGCAATCTTGTGTGAGAGCAGCTGCATTTCCCACAGTGCTGAGAAGAGGGAGGAAAGCTGAAAGGAAAAGAGAACAACAGAAATAAAATAAAACCCTCCAGCTCCTTCTTCCTACCCGTGCTTTGCTTCCCATAGACAAGTGGGAATCCACAGTAAAAACTCTCATTCTGCTGGCTTTGCTGAACACAGAAAGAAATAAGATGGATCTGATGTAGGGAAATAGCTGGCATGTTCCCTGCCCATGCCAAGCCTTGCTCTCATCCTCATTCAACACTGCCAATCAAAGTGTGGTTTGGACAACTACAGAAAGATGTTTTTGTCCCCCTCAAAAATCCCCTGGCACTTCCCTGCATTATGCATATAATGCATATAAAGGAGACTGCCAAGATTCCCCAAGATTGTGTGTACTTGAAACAGTGCAGTGAGCTCGGGTTTTCATTGTTCTTCTGTGGGAATTTTGCAGTCAGTGTCCTGGGACAGGTAGATGCTTTTTCCATGCTCCTTTTGATGAAGTTATTTGGTTCTTACACAAAAGGGGAAAAAGTGGCAACAAGCACAGACATGAAATCAGTCATGAGGGGTTTGTGTCCTTTTGTGTAAAATGCCAACAGCACTGAGACATTTTCCATGCTGCTTTTTAAGGGAGGCCCATTTGAACACTGCACATCATGAGGCTGAGAAGTTACTCCTTTATTCATCTGTACTTCTGCTATTTCACTGTAGATATAGTTTTGTAGCATCTTTCTTCAAAAAGGAGGAAGAGAGGGCCAGAGGAGGCCACCAAGATGGTTAGAGAGATGGAGCATCTCTCCTTCAGGAAAGGCTGAGAGAACTGGGATTGTTCAGCCTGAGGAAAAGAAGTTTCAGGGTGATCTGACCGTGGCCTGACAGTGTCTGAAGAAGGTACAGGAAAGATTGAGAGAGACTATTTACAAGAGTCTGGAGTGATGGGATAAGGGGGGATGGCTTCACACTGACAGAGAGAAGGGTTAGATGGGATATTGGGAGGAAATTCTTCCCTACCAGGGTGGTGAGGCCCTGGCACACATTTCCCAGAGCAGCTGTGGCTGCCCTATCCCTGGAAATGTTTAAGGCTGGGCTGGATGGACCTCTGAGCAACCTGGCCTTGTGGAAGGTGTCCTGGACCACTGCTGGGGGGTGGAACTGGATCATATTAAAAGGTGCTGTCCAACCCAAATCAGTCTGTGGTTCTGTGATACAGTTTGGGGTCCAGGCCTTGGTCCTTGTGATCAATTTGTTCAGCAGTCATGTGCAACCCAGGGTAGGTGGTGGTGGTTTAAGCTGAAAGTGGGTGTAGATCTTTCCAAAAGCAGCCCCCAGAAGTGTTAAACCATTTGAATTGCCCACTAGAAAGGTGCTGTTTCTGTAGCTGCTTTGCATTTCATACAGAAAAACAAGCTGTCGTCGGTGGGATTCCTGGGGAACCAGAAGAGCAGCTGGGTGGTTGCTGTTGCTGTAATGGGTCCTGTGATGGGTGTTCCCCACAGAGGGAGCTTGGCATGTTGTCAGAGATGGTTACACGGGTTTGTGTTCCAGTCCCCTGAAGTCAAACCAGCAGTTCACACAGCCATCGCCAGTGCAGGGAGAGCTGGGCACCTGCTCCTTTAAATTTGCTTAAATATGTCATCTTCATCTTCTGAGTTGAAACAAAAACTATAAATCAAAAGCTGAGTTCTTCCACCAGTTTAATCTGTTAAACCCAGATGACTTTTATGTTTATTTGCTGTGGGAGCTTTTTGCAGATGAACACAGTCATTCCTGCACATGAATCTGTGTCTGGCTTGTGGAAGGTTTATTTTTGTGTTGCTGACACCAAAATGCCATAAACTCTGTGTAAAAATAAAGACAATGAAGGGACCTACCCTTCCACATCCCATAATGCTTGGCTGGCTCCCGGACATTGTTCTGTGCATCGTGTCATTGTGTGAGGGAGGCTTTGTGCCATCAAAGAGAGAAAGCAGCAGAATTGTTTGTTCCACATGCTGCATTATGTAGCTTTCCCTTTTTTCTTTTCTAGAGCATTTTCAGCAGTGAAAGTGGTCACATGCTGTAACATTTATTAGGGAAAGGTAGTTGTTTAATAGGATTTAGCAGCTGGCTGGTCCTTCCTAGTAAAAGCAAAAGGATTGCTGAACACACTCCTGATTCCTCCACAATTGTCTCCATGTGGCAGAGTCGGGAAAGCAGCAAAGATTTTGGTCCTAATGAAACCACCAGCTAAACACAGCATGAACCAAGTCTCCTCATTGCTTTGTCATCTTTAACATTTGCATTCAAGTTCTTGTTTAAGTCATGCTGGAGCACGTAAAAGCTGTGGTGTGATCTCACCAGTTTGGATTGGAAGTCACTCCACTGAGTACTTTGTGCCATAAAATAACTATTAACAAATGCATCCTGTTTGCATGAGAATCATCACTTGCTCCACTCCCATTCCTCCGCCGTAAACTGTCAGCAAGATTAAAGTGAAGGAGATGCATTTTTCTAAGCAGTGGACCCATGTGTATCATGTTCTCTGTATGTCACGTGTAAATCCGACTTTCTGCAGGTTTTGTTCTAGTTTTTTCCTTGTCCCTGCATGCGTATACTAACTTGTGTTTTCTGCATTAAGCTCTGTTTCTTCCATTTTTATCAATCCAGATTTTCAGTCCTAACTTGTAATCTGCAGCTGGAGAAAAGCAGTATTCACTGCTCATTTATTGCTACAGGACACCTGGATATTAAGAGAAACTTGAATGTTAAGAGAAAATTTCCTTTTCTCTACTGTTAGTTAATAGTGATCTTTCCTCCTTCCTTCATTTTCCTCCCTATAGATCAATTCCAATATATTTCCATTTAGAGTCTCTGTGCCTGGCTGTGCATGTTTATGCATTGTTCCCTGGACTTCCTGATGCCCAAGGACTAATGCAGTGTGTGTAGGACCATGTGGAAAGGCCATCATTTTGGGAGTGTTTACTCAAGCCAGATGTTTCTCTCCTCAGTTGATCCTTAGTGGATACACTGAGGTGCATTTTACCCTCTGGGCTATATTTAGTGGTGCATCAGTTCAGTACTTTGCATAGCTACACACCCCACAAGCTGCAGATCTCACCCCAGGATGGGGTCCTGCTGGGCTGTGAGGAGCACTCAAACCCAGGCTCACCCAGCCTGAGGTACAGCCCAGGGCTGCTGGCAGTCCCCAGCCTTGTCTGAGCACACAGCCCTCGATTTGGACAGGGAATCTAAGGAGTGGGAGCCACCAGTGCTGTTTCTCAAGGTGCTGTGTCAGACCCGCTGAGGTCTCTGTGTTCCTCAGGGCCAGGTTGTTCTATTCAAGCCTGCCTGGAATACCAGAGGCTGGACCCATGTTAGAGTTATTTCATGTTCTCTATCTCTTTTTGCTTACTCCAGCAAACAGTGAAGGTTATCACAGCACATCTGTTCATGTTGTTTGCTGATAAAATCTTATTTGACCACCACATTCTGGTCCTGGTAGCTGATTTGCCCTTCCCTCATGCATCTTTCTCAACTGAAAAACCTCTAAACACAGCTGGAATTTGTGAAGCTGTGAATATGACTGGCTCTTTCAGTCCACATCCTAACATCTGTGAGAAAGCATAGGGTGATATCCCGCACCTTGAACTCCAACACCAGTGGGAATGCTGTCCTGTGAAAGGAAGCTCTGTTTTCTCTGTTAAATGAGAATACGACCTGGGAAAATCTGGGAAACTGCATAGTGGATATCAGCAGAAGGGGTGTGCTTACAGCAGTGCTCAGCTGATTCTGAGTCAGTGGATGTAGCAGTGTTTCATGTAGGGTACACACTGGATGCTATAGTGAAAAGAGTAATCATTTTAAGCTGGGGAAATTCCAGCATGGAAGTATAAGATGGAAACCTGCAGGAGATGGAGCTTTTGGAGTTGGAGATTAAAAGTCATCTGTAATTTGTCTTCCTTGAGATATTGCAGGGATCCATGGACAGTGCCAAGAGCAGCTGCCCTTGGGCTGGGCTTGGCAGGGAGGCTGTTGGTGCCACTGATGGCTGGGCTGTCCTGAGGGGCTGAGAGCCCAGCAGCAGTCCCACACTGCTCGTTTCAACTCTCCTTTTTGTGTTTCAGTTTCACTGTTTGGGCTCCATTGAGAGCACTCCCTTTGCTGTGTGGAAGCTTTTGCCCCTGTGCAGGGGCTGGTCAGTGTTGTCACACACCCAAAGTCATTTTACCTGTGCAGGGCTGACCCAAACAGATTTGCCGCTCCATTTGAGAGGGACTCAAGGTCAGTTTGTTGGAAATGCAGTTTGACTGCTGTGGAAGCGATGAGGGTGTCTGGAAGCTGTTTTTAGCAGCAGGTGGCTGCACAGGTAACCTTTGCCACGGCTGCAGTCAGTGTTGCTTCACACAAAGGCCCTGGGGCCCGTAACACCCGCTGGCATGTGGGAGTACACAGGGTCACGGGGCCCATGTTGGTCTCAGCCAGCTCCTGTAGCCCTGCCTTTCCCAGGGCAGTTTTTAAAACAAATTCACCACTATTCTGGCACAGCCCTATTGGGTTCACCCAGCAGAGCTGAGTGTGTGACAAGGGGGGGTAGTGTGAGCCCCTTCCCTCTCTCCTGCAATGGGGACTCAATAACTGAGTTCTGGGCTTTCAGAAAGCGGACCGCATTTTTGTCAGATTTTTTTCTGAACAAATTAGTGGAGGAAGAATGGTCTCCCCTCTAGTGAGGAAGGGGTTAGATGCCTGTTTGTGATCCTGTCCAGCTCATTTTATACTTTCAGTGTATCAAATCTAGTTTATTTACTAAACTGCTAAACAAAGTCAGTCCTTGATGCATCACAATCACAGTGCTGGGGTTTGCAAGCTCCCGTCTGGTGGTAGCATTGTCGTGGGGCCTTCCGCATAAAGGAAATTTCCTTCCCAGTGTTGCTTCAAGATAAGTTGGATTCTCTATTATCGATACTGCTCTGAGAGCGGCTTCCGTTTTCCTGCTGTGTATGTTTTGCATGTTGCTCATTTCTCTTTACCCTTGGGAAACAAGTGTTTTCACAAGCTGTAGGACACTTGGGGCTCCACCCATATCCTCTCATTTTAATTAATCTTCAAAATCCATAACTGTGTTTTTGAAAATATGAAGGACATTTGTCAAAACCATCACATGAGATTTGTAAATAGCGCTCAGGGCCCATGGCTCATGTTAAATCCCTGGGGTCACCACTCATGGATGCACCTGGCCCTCACTGTGGAGGTTTTTGCACATTAAGAGAGTCACAGTTGCACTGTTTGCTTAACCAAATTGTGAGAACTCTAAGCAGCACATTTCTGTACCTATCTTTCTTTATCTGAAATATACAACCAAAATTCCCTTGGTTTTAATTCTGTGTGTGTTCTAACCTGAAACCCCAGAGCAGAAAAATAGTTTATCAATGTAGAAAGGATTGATAAAAGCATTGCAAACACCTGCTGTCATTGTGAAACACCATGTAGAAATAATCAGGAGAGGTTTTAACATGACCAACCCCAATCATACCACTTTCCAAATGGGCTTGGTTTGCTTTCCCACGTTGTGGGAGTGCAGGAGGAGTGAAGTGATGCGGGGTAAGAAGGGCTGTGCCTTCTCCCTCCAGGGGCTTCTCTGGCTGACAGGGTCAGTGAGGAATTAGAGCTGTGCTCCGCCTGTGCCAAGTGTGGGATAAAGCCTGGCCTTCCTGGGTGACTGCCCCATTAGGAGCCTGAAAGAGCTGCTGTGTCTCTCTAATGGCATTCTTCTGACCTAAGTTGCTGGTTGTCCCCAAAAGTTGGCAGTGACATGTGGGGCCTGGGCCTTGTGTGGTGCCACAGGGTTTTCCCATGGGCTGTACCCAGACAATCAAGGATTTCCCAGCTTTGGGCCCTGCTCACAGTAAATCAGAGGAGAGATAGAAAGAAAGTGAAAAGCCATGAGTAGTTCCAGCACTGAAGTTGCTGGAGCTCATGCGGAAAGCTGACTGTAGGCTCAGCACCAGGAGTTAGCACTGGAACCAGTAGAGACTCTACACTATTTTTAGGCAGTGGGGCCAGCAGGGAGGAGGCTGGTTCCACAGAGGATGGGTGGGGATCAGGTGAGAGGAGCTCAGGCAAGAGCGAGCTGGGGTGGGGGCAGAGATGGAGAGAGAAACCGATGGGGCCCTGCAGCCTCTCGCTGTAAACAGGAAATCGAGGCCACTGCAAGCTAGGCTGAGGAAACGGGAAAGCAGAAGGGGAGAGGCAGTGACTGGCTTTGAACTCTAGAGTAAAGAAAACACTCTTAATGGCACCACCATCGGCTCCCCCAGCACAGAGGGCCTCCAGCCAGGCTGGACTCCCTTCCCTGATAGTTCACTGTGCTTAAGGATGCTGAGGCAACACTCAAGACAAGAAGTCAGTCCAAATTTCTCAGGGCTTTTTCCCCAAGTCTCCACTGCCTGAAAAATGCACTTTGTCCTCCTTTGGGGGCACTGAAAGTGCTGGGGTGGGAAAGCTTTTTGAGAAAGTGGCCTCAGAGCCATATGGACACTGTCCCCAGAAGGGACCTGTCTTCACTGTCCTGGAAGGGCTGCTTGCTCTGTTGGCTTCCTTGACTTGCTTTCAACACTAGAAGATCCCAAGCTGGTGTTAGTTAATACCATGGCACCAAAGGTTTCACAACATGACTTGATGTGTCACTGCATTTCCCACATCATGTCTTTCATCTGTTCAAAATTACGCCCTGACTCCTCATCTCCTTTTACTGAACCCACATGGACATTCTTTTCCCACTCTTACTTCCACTGTGACCCTGAATTGGGAGGATTATTGATAACCATAATTTTTGACCAAATATTTTTTAATGGTTGGTTTTAAGAAGGTGTTTGATAGTTCTTTTTGTTTTACATCATATTTTGTATATCCAACTCTATTTTCAAGGTCCTGTACATTAGCATTTCTTCTTGGTATTATTGTAAGCACAGGGATCACTGAATGTTGTGCTTCTGTGTAGAGACTACAGTGATTAAATCAACTTGCTGAGCTGTTTTGGGGCTTGTTCACGCTGGTGAAAGGAGACATAATTTCTGTTGGAATTTTCTTTAAAAAGCACCAACTATTGCAAGGTTTCTCTTCTATGACTCATGCAGATACAGCATTCTCAGGCACTTGGTATAAATAGTTAATAAAAAGTATATTTAAAGCTAGTAAACATTAGCTGCAGTTCCTGCTAATTTCCTGATTTCTTCCTCTATCACAGGTATCCTCTGCTCTATACGGAGTGAGGGCAAACACAAAAATGCAAACTGTCAGTTCACCCAAAGCACATTGTTTTGCCACTAACCCCAGGTTTGCCATTTTTCCAAGCCACATTTGTAATTTCACACCTTACAGGTAGGTAGGAGCTGTCAAAAATGGGGCAATTTCAGGGCAGTAGATTTGGTCATATCCAACTACATGGGTAGGAAGGACAAGTTCAGAAATACGTGAGAAGAACCAAAATCTTAGGGTGGGGTTTGTGCAGTTGTGCAAACCACCACTCAGTGCAGGTATGCTCTGCCTCCCACTCACCACCATTCCGTTATCTGATTTCTCTTCTTACTGTCTTTTCTTATTTTACTTGGTCCCCAGCTTTCTGTCCCCTTCACTCTCAGTATCTTTGTCATCCCACATCACCACGATCATATCTTTGCTGCTGTCCCCAAGGTCCTGGAAGCAGTGACTGATTATGAATGTGCTGGGACCATGCCCCCAACCATGCTGCACTGCCAGGGAGGGAGCACATCCTTCCTTTGGGAGGACATCATCTACCAAATCCCTGGGCAGTCAGATCTGCAATGTTCTCTGTATTTCAAGCAACATTCTTGGAGCTTTCAGAGCTGGGGATGCTGTGGTTTAGAATTAATCTGTCTTCATGTCCTGTTCCTGTATATGCCAACGACTTTATAGAGACTGAGAGGCTTGGAATCTTGTCTGCTTGGGAAAGCAGAGCACTTCCATTCATTTGTCTAACTGTGGCTTTCAGAATCCTAGTCAGAGCACCTGTCTTTTGACAAATTTGGTCTGTAGTATTTCCCAGCTCAGTGAAATGCCTTTTGGCTAACAAGGAAGGGTTTCATCCAAAGCCCTTGGCAAAAGAATGTAACCACAGAGATGTATAATGTTTTCTGTCTGAGAACTCTGGGCTTGGCAGATACTGGGTAGGAGTTTGTGAATTAATATGAACTGCAGTGAGCCTGTGCAGTAAGAGTGCTCTTACAGCCAATGTTTTCCTCTATAAACAGTTGTGAAAGACTCTGGGAAGGGAAGGTGGAAAGAATCTATTTTTCTATGGTTTGGTATAAATGCTTGTCTACCTCAGGCATGCAGTTATGGAAAAATTCATGTTGACATTGTGTAAATTCAGTTACAAATGTTAAATCTGCAAATAAATATTGTCATGAGAAGGGAAAAAAGTCAGTGTGAAGCTTTGGTCTCTGCTCTCTATCATACTTGTCTTAATCCAAAATGATTTGTGGTATTTTGGGGGATCTGTTGCGGATTTATGTACGTGTTCCAGAGCAGGTGAACTCAGCAGGTGAAGAATGGTGGGTTTTCAAAGAAAAGTCTTAATTTCATCAATGATTCTCCCAAAAAGACAAGCCATACCTTTGATTTAATCTTTAATGTTTGAGTATCCCATTTTCACACAGAAACATGAGCTGTTATTTATTTTGGGTAATGTTATGTTGCTCTCCCCACAGATGAACGTGAGGCAGTTCAGAAGAAGACCTTCACAAAGTGGGTGAATTCCCACTTGGCTCGTGTGTCCTGCCGAATTACAGACCTGTACACTGACCTTCGAGATGGGAGGATGCTCATCAAACTCCTGGAAGTGCTTTCGGGAGAGAGACTTGTAAGCACTAATCAATATCCATTGTGAGGGAGGCTGGGTTGGGTTTGGGTGGGGTTTTGTGAATCCTTGGCTTGACTGCACTATAGGAAACCTGAGTGCTGAGGGTTCAGCACTGAAAATGTCTTTTATATATTAAAGGAAAAAAACAAAAAAACCAGGTCTATTGCTTCAGCTGGATCCAGACACCATTAAAATGCTTTCCTACTGGCTTCAGTGGGAATCAAAGGAAGTCTTCTTCAAAGATTCCTTGCTAGGAACATGCTGAGTGCTTCCAGCAGCATGTTCCCTGCTCCCAAATCTGACAGGCAGAGTACAAAATGTTCCTGAACCCCTTGATCCCTCGGTGGTGATGAGTTAGATGTGCTGGGGGATGTTCCTGGGCCCTGTGGGCAGTGGCCCATTTCTCTGCTTAACAAACCCTGCACTGATGCAGGTGTGCAGGCCTGGCACATCCCTGCTCGCTTCCCAGAGCGTGCCAGGGTTGTGCAGGACAACAACTGGACAGGGCCACGCCACCCTGGGAGCAGCTGAAGGTGTGGTGTTCATTACACTCCACTGCTGAGGAATGTCCCTGAGTGTACTTGATTTTACTGGGATAGATAAGCCTTGGGCTTTATTTGGTTATGGGAATATCTAAAATCAATGTAAATATATGGGTCAAATTCTTTCTTTGGGTGTGCTGAGGTACCCCCTTGGTACCAGCACAAGGAATGGTGAGAAAGAAAGTCCTTGTAGTGGAAAACGCTGCTGCACAAGAGGAAAACTGGGTGACAGGAAGTGGCTGAGTATCAGCTTCTCCTCCAGTTCCTTAAACGATGTCGATACTCTTGATTGCCTAATTTAGAGCAATCTTTTCAAAGAAATACGAGTCTTTAGCTAAGACCCACGGCTGCAGGGGTTGGGTAATCACTTGTCATCAAGCTCTCCTATTAGTGGAGCTCCGTGGCTTAAGACTCTGGTTAATGAGTGGAACATATGGCCCAGTGTAGAGTGTGCGTGGGGAGGCAGGAGAGGAGCTGAGTGCATCTGGGAGGGTGAGGGAGTTGCGACCTGCACAGAAGTGTGTGTGTGGATGGGTAACAAATCCTGGTGTTCATCAGCTGCAGTTTGCTCAGAGCCCTTCCTGTCTCTGCCAGACTGCTTACCTCAGCAACCTGTTGGGTTTGACTCTCTGCTCTCTGCTCTCTGTGCTCTCTGCAGGTGGCAGGTATTCCTCACACAGGGATAGTTGAGACCAACATGTCCCATTATTTGAGGGCTGAGACACCAACTGTGTCACCAGCTGTGTCACCTCTGGTTAAGTCTGCCTGTCTGCCTGCCAAGATTTGACTTTCAGCAGCAAATAGGAAGCTCAGAGCAGTCCCATGACTGCGGCTGTGGCATTCATTTACATTTTTCACTCCAAGTTTTGGAAAATGCAAACAGGGCTGAGGCAACTGTGGGGTGGGGAGAGGGCAGGAGCCTCCGTGGAGCTGCACTTGCATCATTGTGTCTGGCATTGGCAACTGCCTGCACCACCACACATTCTTTTTGTAGCTTCCTTATCAGAGGCTGGAGGACAGCAGGCTCTGTTTGAACAGTGCATTCCACCACACCTTCCTCTGCAAACAAGAGTAAACGCAATGCACTAAACCTTGAGACAATTACACACACCAAAAGTATTCCAGGAGGATCTTAGACACACCAAAAATATGCCAGGAGGATCACCATGCAGCATCCACTTGCTGATGTTCTTCAGTCTTTTGGAATTTATTTTAGTCAGCGTTAGGTAGGTTCTGACATCTCTATGGTGCCCCAGGGAAATCTGAAGGCAGATCTTACACAGGAGGCTTAAAATCAAGACAAGAAACATCAAGTGGTGAGAAAGCAGAAACTAGCATAGATGAGTATCCCATAAACATGATGTGTTTACTGATGCAGTGGAACAAACAAGAGTTGTTTCCTCTCTTTTGAAACTGGGATTCAGATTCTGGAGCTGGAGCCTGTGGAGCAGAGTCCAGGATTTTGGATGCCAATCAGGGAAGCAGAGCTGCACTTTGCCCTCTCACTTCAGTTGCACAAGCCCCTGCATTTTCCAAAACCTGTTGTGATTTCTGTTGATGAAAACCCACAGTCCTTGGAGGTGTGTTGGAGAAACTCAGAATAAGAGCATCCAATAACAGCAACACCTGCATCTTTCTGACCTTGCTCAGTTGATTCCTAATCCTAGTGTTTAGTACAGACCTTACAGTATAACATCCTCTGCACAGCAGTGTTTGGAAGGAAACTGATAGCATGCAATGCTCTCTCTGAGCACAGTGGAAAAGAATTCAGCCAGCATGAAAGGACAGTTGTAATTCTGGTTTGCACACACTGTTAGCCAGCTTCTCCCAAACAGAAAAATAAATCTGGGAATTGTTTTTGAACTAAGATTAAACATTTAGCTCAGTTTTTCCCATGAGTAAATTAAGGATTAGTGAATTCATTACAATTCTTGGATGCTCAAAGGTCAAACCACTTAAGCACATTCTCTGCAGTGAATTCTATCACATTTTCACTTGAAAAAGAGGAAGGGTTTTGATGTAGAACCAGTTTTCCTGTAATGTGCATGTGAAGACTCTGGTTTTGGTACTTGCTATCCCTTCATTCCGTGTCTGGATCTGTGTTAGCCCAATAACTGTGCAAGATATGTCTCACTATGCCTCATCCCGAGGCTATGCAGGGGAGGGTGGCAAGCACAGCCAAAGCTTGCACAAACCAGACTCAGACGCATCTTCCTCAACATAAAACGTCTCTAGTGAATGGTTTTGGCTCTGTAACCATGGTGCTGGAGCTTCTGAGAGCACAAAAAGAGCTTTTTGAATACTTCTCTGCTCAGTACTTTGAGGCAATAGAAGTGATGCAGGTACTGCTTCAGGCAGTGGCAAGGGCTGAAGGGCTGTGTTAAGGCAGAGGGGACAGGCTGGAGTCTGCCACTGCTACTGAGAAAGGGCCACAGTTGCAGTCATTCCTGAGCCTTGGTGCAGGTGAGCAGGCCTGGGAAGCTGCTTCAGGGCTCCAGGTGTGGCCATGGGCTGAGAGGAGCCGTGGGCAGGAGCTGAGGGTGCAGCCGGGCCTCTGCCTTTCCTCCTGCCCTGGAAGTTCCTCCTACCTGTGTTTTGCAAGGTTCACTCCAGCCTTAGCTCCAGCTTTCTACACTCCTGATGATTGATGGTGCCAGCTGAAGGCTGGATCCCAGGTTGTCCCTGCTGGGTGAGGAGTCTCCTGTGGGCCTCGGCCAACCATGCAGCTCCCTCCTCCTTCTGCTCCAGCTGTGAGTCTTTGCAGTAGCTGCATTTGGGATGGATGGGATGTGCCCAGGCTGTACATGAAATTTGGGCCTCTTTGGAGAGACTTTTATACTCCAGAGCAGCGAGGGGCTCTGTAGTAGTGCATTTTTACACACAAACAAGTGTTTCTATATAAGGGAAAGAGTTTCGGCTTACCTTGAAACATATAAGGAAGTTAAACTAGAATTTTCTATAGCCCTCTTGTTGTAATTGGTTCAGTGCCAGCACAGAGGCACTGATTGGGCTTTGGTACCTCAAAGGCTTGTGCCAATCTCATTGGGCAAAGTGCCAAATAGCCCACCTAGGTCATTCAGTAGTTAAGAAAGAGCACAAAAGAACTTAGGGGCTTTTTTGGACTGCCTTAGCCAGTGTAAGAGTATCTTCTACACTGTGTTTGCCTTGTATTTCTTTGTTTTATAATGTTTATTATTGTTGTTGTTATTAAAAACTTTATTTTACTAAGCATGTCCAGAGAAGCCGTCTCCCCATGTATTACGTCATTTCTCCGCAAGGCTGGACCCTTGGAAAGTATTGAGATCTTTCAGTAGGACTCCTAGAAAATCTCCCCTTGCTGGGAGCTGTGGGTTGACCTGGCATCATTCCCTAGCCTTGGGAGAAGAACAGACCCAGGCTGACTGAGGCTGAAGCCCCTGGCCTCAGGGTTTGTGTGCCCCAAAGGGCATCTTCCTGCACAACTTCCTCTCCACCATCCCTTGTGGTACGGACTGTGTTTCCGGGGACTGTACCATGGCACTGGCCAAAACTCTTCCCCTTGAATGCAGGCTGGGGCAAGGATATTGCCTGAGCTGTTTCCATGGCCAGTTAATTACATTCACTGCAGAAAACAAGGAAATTATGGCAATTAGTCATTTGGCTGAGTACCTTTGGTGACATCCCAATGAACATTGAACAGGCTATTCAACTGTAATTCTTATCTGCACAACAAAATTCCTTTAATTTTATTCAGTTTTACAGCAGAATTCTGCATTCTGATAACACATTCATGGTTTTGCAGTTGCACTGGGCCTTCATATAATTGTATTATGTTGGTGTAGTTGATTTTTTAAATTAATTTTTTTTTCCTATGAAGAAAAATTTATAATCAACCTCTGTTATTTTCTTACTCTTTATCCAGTTTACTGGCCAAAGAAAAGCAATGCCCCTTCTGGAGAAGATTTACTGACTAGCTCACAGTTCAAATCTGAGCTTGTGAGTGAATAGCCCAGAGAGGGGACATGAGGGAAGTAAGCAGGAAAAATCCTTTGAAAGGAAAATGAAATTAGGGCCATGTGTCCAGCTCAGGTCCAGGATATTGTTTTTTTCACCATGAGTTTGTCACCTGCTTCCATTATCTTGGTGAAAATGGGCTGGAAGATACAAGGGGTGGTTTTGTCCCTGGAATTTGAGGAACAAATGCAGTGTAGCTGCCTGGGAGTGGTGATGGACAAGCCAGGACCAAAGAGTTCACAAGCTCTGATTTTTCCCCCTCCTGTCTACAGTAATAGATGTTTTTATACTTCCTTTTACCTTCCAGCCTAAACCAACTAAAGGAAGGATGCGCATCCATTGCCTGGAGAACGTGGATAAAGCCCTCCAGTTCCTGAAAGAGCAACGAGTGCACCTTGAAAACATGGGATCTCATGATATTGTGGATGGGAATCACAGGCTGACACTTGGCCTTATTTGGACTATTATCCTGAGATTCCAGGTAGAGTTGTGTGCACACACAGATACATGAATGAGCTTTCCATACCTGTTTGTCACATGTGACACTGTGCATTTTAGGAGCAGGGTGCTCCCAGGTGCTCCCAGCTGCTGGGAGGGAGAAGTGCTTGGGAACCTGTCAGGATAAATCAGTCTGCGTGGTGCTGCTGACCTGTGGTTGGAGTTTCCTGTTGGGAAATTCATATGGCTTTATTTCTAAGTCACTAATAAATGTGTAGCTCCACTCTCTATGCTAAATCCAGGAGGAAACGCTGCCCTGAGCTGCTCTCCATCTCCATGCTGGTTATCCATAACCTGGCTGGCTTGGCACTGACATGGATTAAGGTGCCCACAGGAATTATTTTAGTGTCTCAGCTAAGGCTTGAGATTTCTTGTTTTCCAGCAAGTTACATGTTGCTCTTTGCCCTCAGTTAAAAAAGACTGGGAAGTCTTTTTGCAGAAGGAAGAATGCATCCCTGTAATAAATATACAATTCATATCAAATAGCATAGTAATAAACATTTAATAGCAATAATTTTGGTGTTTCCCAGCGTTCTTTCATCTTCTCCAAAAAGGCAATGTGTTTTCTCAGAGAAATATTGAAATCTTCTGTGTTACTTTCAGATCCAAGATATCAGTGTTGAAACTGAGGACAACAAGGAGAAGAAATCTGCTAAAGATGCTTTGCTTTTGTGGTGCCAGATGAAAACAGCTGGGTGAGTGTGGATTAAGTGAATATCTCAGAAGTTCTTACAGCATTTTGAGGTTTTGTTGAAATAATTTTAAATGGGAAATGTATCTCTTCTTTAGTGGATTTAGAGAGAAGGAATTCAAGACAAGTGAGTTGGTGTTTAGTTGAAGTCAGAAAAGTCTGAATTTATGATGTTAATGCTGGGTGGTAAACAATCTGATAATCCATGAATATATATAGTAATATGCTGACTCTTTTTCAGCCTGTTCTGAAGAAATAATGGCTTAATGTCTCCCTGCTCTGGTTTTTGGTGCCAGAGTGTGCAGATCTGCACTGGGGGTGCTGTATTGATTACACTCTCCTTGTTTTGGTTCTGCAGGTACCCCAACGTCAATATCCACAACTTCACAACAAGCTGGAGGGATGGGATGGCGTTCAATGCACTGATCCATAAGCACAGGTATGTGTGGCTCAATGTCTGCCCTGGTTTTGCAGCTACTTTGCAGCTTGATTTTAAAAATCTGTGAAGAGCAGGAAGTTGAGGACTCACTGAGGGTTTTACAGCAGCTTGTCTTGTTTTGAGCTTTACAGCTCTTGTGGTCATTGTGAGCTTGGCTGGGCAGCAGCTTCTCACACCACAAGACAAAACAGGCTGTGTTTGGTTTCAAAGGAATAAATTACACCTGTGATTATTTGGGTTTGGTTTGGTTCTTGTACCTCAGTGAGTAAGCCATGCCCAGGTCTGGAATTTGGAGGCAGGATTGGGGAAGTACACCCAGAGCAGCCTAGAGGGAAAGGAAATTCCTGCACAAGGATGGCCAGATGTGGTGCCAGGCTGCCATGGCTGGGGATGCTGTTCATGGCAAGCTCAGGCAAATTTATCCAGATGGATTGCACGCTTCCATGGGCACGAGGAGAAACTCATGACCACAACTTTGTTCGCTTCTCCAGGGTCACCTTCCCTGCTGTTAAGCTCTCCCCTGGCGAGGTCCTGCCATGCCATGTGCTGGGCATTGCTTCATTCCTTTAACACTGCTGGGAAATACACAGGGCACACGAAACCTTGGCCGGGTTTTCTAAGGGTTGGAGATTTTAGGTCATTTGAGGGTGGCTGCACTGTGCTTTGGGAAATCTAAAGAGTTTTCCTTCCTGTCTAGGCCTGATCTGATTGATTTTGACAAGCTGAAGAAATCAAATGCACACTACAATCTGCAGAATGCTTTTAACCTTGCAGAGCAGCACCTTGGTCTTACCAAACTCCTGGACCCTGAGGGTAAGAATTCCAGCAGTTTCAGCACTTAAGGGCCCTTTCCTCCCACCCCTCCATGTCAGAGCACATCTCTGTGACAGCTTTTTGAGTCCAAGAGCAGCTGGATGCTGCTGACTCACCTGGTGATACAGGCAGAGAGGGAGGGAGAGAGTGTGAGATGTCTCCAGCAGCAAACTGAGCAGCAGTAGCAAGAGCCCTTAATCTTCTGTTTATTTACTGCCATCTGACAAGTTTGTTTGCTTGGCCATGTGTCCATAAAATCATTCCAGTCACAGGCTTCCTTCTGAGAAGGAAGAGAAGCAGAGGAGCAGAGAACCTTCAGCCTGTGCTTCTATGGGAGTGTGTGTGCTCCCAGTGCTGGGGCAAGAGCGTTTTGTGTCACAAGGCAGGAGTGATGTGTTTGGGCAAGTTTCTTCTTGCTTGTTTTCCAGTGCCTCAGAATTGCTGCAGGAGAGGAAATACTTTATTTCCCACCTGTATCTCAGAGTCACCTGGACAGACATACGTTTGAATCCGTCTCTCCAAATGCTGACACAGCACTGAGGTTGTCAATTAACAGTAGTTCTATCAACTCACACAGACACCAGAAGAGTTATTTGGCTGTGCACAAGCTGTGGCAAAATCTGGAACTTGACTGTAAAGCCCAAAGGCCCCAGGCTTTAGCCCCAGTCCACACTATTGCCAGAACCAGTGCAAAGCTGCTCAATTTACTTTTTATTAGGACACCAACCTTAGGGGCTGAACTACCACTGAACCCATCTCTGACTCCCAAACACATCCTTGGTGCACTCTGAGCTCTGTTAGTGTAACCCCTGCAGCCTCAGCATGCTAAGATAACTCTTGTTTGGTTTGCAGATATCAGTGTTGATCACCCTGATGAAAAGTCAATCATCACTTATGTGGTGACATATTACCACTACTTCTCCAAGATGAAAGCTTTGGCTGTCGAAGGAAAACGTATCGGAAAGGTCTGCCCATTTAAATTATAAATTGTTTCAAAGCAGGCAAAGTATTTCTGATCTTCTTTTTCCTCTTGGGTACTGATTTTTTAAGAGTCCACTCTGGTAATTTTTTTTTCTTTTTTTGCTTTTAAACATGTTTTGAATGTTAAATATTCCCATGTGACTATGAGGAGTAGTTAATTTCCAGCTGCCTCACATTAGAAAACACTTGGCTGGTGTTTTATTTTTGCTTGTTAATTTGGCATCATTGCTACTTTTCTTTTCTCATTAACTTCTCCTCACCCTCTGGGCCCTCTGTCTCCTTTGGAAAAGTCCCTCATTTAAAAACATGTGCAGTCATTCTCTGTCCTCTGGCAACATTGCCCCCGTCCTTAGAGCTGACAGACTGAGCATGAATCCTGGTGTGAGCCTCAGCTCTGCCCCCCTCTTGCTGTGGGATTGTGGGAATTTAGTGCTGGAAAATGCTAAACTCATTCCTCAGGGATCCCAGCAGTGAGTATTCTGATTCACAACTAAAGTCTCCCAGCAGTTTCTTTTGTGTGGCTTGTTGGATTTAAATGACCAAAGAGCTCTACCCTTATGACTCATTTGTACTGTGCTGCTGTTGCAGGTGCTTGACAATGCCATTGAAACAGAGAAAATGATAGAAAAATATGAGTCCTTGGCTTCTGACCTGCTGGAGTGGATTGAGCAAACCATTATCATCCTCAACAATCGCAAATTTGCCAACTCCCTGGTTGGGGTGCAGCAGCAGCTTCAGGCATTCAACACTTACCGCACAGTGGAGAAACCACCCAAGTGAGTTTAATCTCAGCTTAACACAACAGTCAGTGGTCTTGTTGGCATAGTCACTCATTGATTTTTTAAAAAAACAAACACATCCAAGTAATTTTAATTGTTGCTTAAGAATTTATTTTCCTAAGCAAGCCCAGCTCTTGTATTCCTGATTGGTACTCGTTGATGTTGCTTGGGGCCCATTTGCCTGGTGCTGTTCAGCGTGCAGATAATAACAACAGCAATGAGAAAAACGTGTCTCCCTCAAGATCTGGGAGTCCTGGAAGCTGTCCCTGCCCTGGGATGCCTGTCTTATCATATGAGTGTAATAGCATACTGTGGTAGTACAGTAATGTCACCACTCGTGCTTTTAATAGCAGTGGATAATACCAAAATGCTGCTATTAAAAGATCCCTACTGCTTATCCAACATGAAGAGGAAGCATGTCTGGCTTTGTCAAACAGCTCTGCTTACTCAAACTGATACAAGCAAAGCTGGGCAAATTTTTTCTGGAAAGCCACTTTTAGCATCGTGATATCAAATCTGTTTATTATTTTTGTCTAATACAAGTTCTAATGGATAATAATCACAACCCGAAACATTACACAGGATCCAGACTTCTTCCAAAATTGCAGACTATTCCCTAATGCCCATGGAGTTTATTTCCCAGGCGTACAACACAGGGAAAACAGTGGGAAGAGTTTATTGACTGAAGAGGGCTTTACATAAAACTTCCATTTCTTGTGTTGATGGAGTAAACTAGGACAGTGTACGTATTAGAATAGAAAAAAGCCTTTTCCTGTCCCTCGAGGGGTTTAAATCCAAATACTCAGACAGCTGACTTCTGTGAAGTTGCTTTTGCTGTCTGCCCCAACTGGCTCCACGGGAAGTGTGGGCTATTTCCATTGCTCCCAGCTTCCACACAAGATGGAGGTGTTTATGCGAATGCACCATTCACCATGTCAACATTTTAAACATGTGCTTTATTATAGTTTATTGTAGTCAACTATATTCAGTGTTTTATAGAAGTGCTTCCCTTGAGGGTGGGGAGGCCCTGGCACAGGTTATCCAGAGAAGCTGTGGCTGCTCCATCCCTGGAAGTATTGCAGACCGGGTGAGACAGGGCTGGGAGCAACCTGGGATAGTGGAAGGTGTCCCTGCCCTGGCAGGGGGTGTAACTAGGTGGACTTTAGGGTCCTTTCCAGCCCAAACCATTCTGTCAATCCACAATTCTATGATTATACCTTAGCAGTAATGATAGTTTGATTGTAACTCAATTCTCTTGCAAAATTTTGTTTAGATTTACAGAAAAAGGAAACCTGGAAGTGCTGCTTTTTACCATCCAAAGCAAAATGAGAGCCAACAATCAGAAAGTGTACATGCCAAGGGAGGGCAAACTCATCTCTGACATTAACAAGGTAAACTGAGCAGCTCCTCCCCTGTGACTCAGGATGTTGCTGTTTTCTCTCAGAAGACTGAGCAGAAAAACATTTGTCATCTCTAGCCTTGATGTGGGGGCTGTAAGGAATGGGTGAGGTGGGGTGCGGTGACCTTTTCCTGTAGCTTGGACTTACTACCCTGAGCCAGGCCCTGGGTGTCCTCAGCATCTGCAGGAGCTTCTGCTCCTGGGCTGCCAGCTCTGCCTTGCCCCTCGTGGTCCTGGCTGTTGGAGAGAAGTGACAGAAGGCAGCAGCAGTAGGTGCTGTGCCCTCCCCTTCACCTCCCAGTGCCCTGCCTGGGCATCGTGCATCCCTCTGGGATCCTGCAGCCTGTTCTCTGGTGCTGCAGCTGGCAGGGCAGGGCTGGGCACAGCAGAGCTGACAGGCTCTTCCTAGGAGAATAAACAGCTTCAGCCTGGCAGCTTCCTCCTTTGTGTTTGATCATGCTTGGCATTCCCAGACCAGCTGTTATGGGTATCTGCGGCCTCATCCCAGGGAGCAGCAAACTGCTCAGTTCTCCTGGTTGCAGGAGGAATGCCCAAAATAGTCATGTTTCAGGCAGTTTCACATCTGTTCAGATTTAGATTTAGCTTGTGTTTAATTGAGGGTGTTTTGTTGTCTGTAAGAAGATCTGAAAGGTGATTAGCTGACTTCCAACATGCTTCTAAGACTTCTGATTTTTGTAATATTTTCATCATGCATATGAATAACTTCTTACTTGGGGGGAAAAAGGACTTGTAAGGACCAGTAATAACTAAATTCTGCAGTTGTTTTCTTTTCCAAAGTGTAATAAAGAACACAATTGTATGTTGATTTTGGAGGTGAGAGGCCACGAATCTCTAATTCCCATTTCCTAAAGGGGGGAAAATAGAATTTGCTTGTTTGGGAGTAGCAGTCAGATTTTATTTTTTTAAACAAACATTTTCTTACACATTCAAGCCAGGTGGTTTCCTTGGGCTTTGTTGGGAAGGAGGGTAAGAAAGGACGAGAGAAAATGCATGTGAGATAAACAGCTTTCTCAGAAAATGACTGACTAATTGAGAACAGATTTTAAGTCATGTGTTTATATTAGCAAACAAGGTGTAGGGCCAGCCAGTGCAAACTGGATTTATGGGCTTATAAATAATTGAACTAGTTTGGTGAAAGTTGCCTGTAGTGACTTCAGCTCTGATTTCATGCAAAGGAGATGGGATTTATCATAATCTTGTAAGAATGTGTTGTTTAGAAGCCATGTGTTTTTCCTCCACGTCTTCAGGCCTGGGAAAGACTGGAAAAAGCTGAACATGAAAGAGAACTGGCACTGCGAAATGAGCTCATCAGACAAGAGAAACTGGAACAACTTGCACGGAGATTCGATCGCAAGGCAGCTATGAGAGAAACTTGGCTGAGTGAAAATCAACGTCTCGTTTCTCAGGTGCTGCTCTCAGAAATTGTCTGGGTGACTAAAATGGTTCCCATGAGTAATTACAGGACGCAGTTCTTGCAAGGAGAACATTTTCTCCCCTGTGCCTCATATTTTACTAGATCTATGTATGTGCATATTTATTTATTGCATTTAGTTACTCTATATGCGTATGTACTGTACATCCTCTCTTTTATACGTTTGGGATTCCCTTCCTTGAACCTTCGAGCCTGTGGTCAGGAGAATTGATGAGGAAATAACTACCCACAGTCAAGATTTTCTTTATCTGAATATTTTGGTGAGGACAGTGAAATTAGCCCAAGAGTTAATTTTATTGTTTAATATTAGAGATTATAACTTTAGATTAGCCCCAGCCTAATCTCAATGGCCATGTGATTCTTCTCCCAAAGGCAGTGAATAATATCTCTGATTTTATCAGAGGCATCTCTTATTTTATTAAAGAATACTCTTGGAAGCATTTTGAGGTCCTGGATTTGCTAACAAATGTGTTTTGCCAAGTCAGAACTGACAGCAGAGGTTGAGCAGTGAGACTTTTGTCCTCAGAAGCCATTCCTGAAGAAGTGCCTCTGCCTTTGCAGGACAATTTTGGCTTTGACCTTCCAGCAGTGGAGGCTGCCACAAAGAAGCACGAGGCCATCGAGACGGACATTGCGGCGTACGAGGAGCGGGTTCAGGCCGTGGTGGCGGTGGCGAAGGAGCTTGAGACTGAAAACTACCATGACATCAAACGCATCACTGCAAGGAAGGACAATGTTATCCGCCTGTGGGAGTATCTCCTGGAGCTGCTGCGGGCGCGGAGACAGAGGCTGGAGATGAACCTTGGGCTGCAGAAGATTTTCCAGGAAATGCTGTACATTATGGACTGGATGGACGAGATGAAGGTGGGTGGAAATCCTTTAAGAACACGGACCAAATATTCCTCAGAGTGTATGTGTCCTTTTCTGTCAAGTTTTAAGATTCAAGTTTTAAGATTTTAAGATTTCAGTTTTAAGATTTTGCCCCTCTGGTTTAGTAGACAGACCCAGAAGACCCACTTTCAAGAGCAGTGAACAAATTCTTTATGATTTGTTAATAATAAAGATAAAAAACAAATAAGGAAAAAGAACAAGTTCACTCCTATAAAAAACTACTTTCCAGCTTCGTGTCTGTCTTGTAGAGCCCAGAAGTTTTGCTCACAGTGCACAGGTAAAAATGACAGATTTGGTGAAAGGGAATTAAATAATCTCTCCTTCATGATTTACATGGAGAGCAAGTCACCTCTTCGCCTCTCTGGTTTAAAAAGCTTGAATTTCTTCCTGTCTGTTCTCCTGGGATCTGGGAAGGGAAAGAACCACGACTTGTCCGTCAGCCAGCAGAACTTGGAAACTGTTGGAAGAGTGAAAGCTGTGTGTCACTCAGCAGCAGCTCACAGCACCTGGGCTGAGTGATGTTCCTTGGCCTTGCTGAGCTAACTCAGCCTCTCAGCATCCTAGACTGAAAATACATTAAAGAGCAGTCAAGTTCTTCATGGTTGCCAGTGATTTCAAAAATACTGGCTCAGATTTGTATCAGCCTTGTCTCTACATTTGGAATTTCTGTCCTTACAGGCCTGGAGTTCTGACCTAACGTACCAACAGATAATAGTGTCTGGAGTCCCAAAGAAGCAAACAGTTTATGGCCTTCAGCCTGTTTTACCTGTCTTTCTCATTTTGTTCAGGTGCTTTTGCTGTCCCAAGACTACGGCAAACATTTGTTGGGAGTCGAAGACCTGCTGCAGAAACATGCTCTGGTTGAAGCTGACATTGCTATTCAGGCTGAGAGAGTGAGAGGGGTCAATGCCTCTGCTCAGAAGTTTGCCACCGATGGAGAAGGTAACCAGCACCCAACATACCTCTTTTGTGTTAATTACCTATGAGGTTATCTGGGAGACTCATTGGTTCTGCAAGATAGATTAGCTTAATTCCCCACCAGAATGAGAGAATCCAGCTCCATTTGTTCCTTCTGTACTCAGCGTGTCAATGATTCATTTGTCCAGGAACCTGCTCAGGAGTCGAGTGTGGCATTGTGCCCTACACAAGATGTCACGCTCCTCACCAGCAGCTGCCGTGGCTTTGTAGAGGTCACCATGGTTCCCCCTGCTGTGTTCCAAATGCAAATATTTACAGAGTGTTGGACCCAGTCTGATGGTGTCCCCATTTGTCCTAAAATGGAAGCAACTCCCTAGAACCCAGTGTTGTTAACTAGAGTAAATGACATCCATTTTGTGCAGTCGTGTATAAATCTGAATTCGGTGAATTTTGTCTCACTGGAAACAAGTTATGAGTATCTTAACTTTTGGTTTTTTTATCTTCTGGAAAGAGCAGTATTTTCTGATCTGTGTTATTGTGTGGTGGAGCTTGAATGCTTCCCACTCACTGTCCTTAGACTAACTGTGGATTCTTTCATGTAAACCTTGTAGCTGGAACACACAGGAATTCAGAGCTGTGCGTGTGTCCCAGCTGTGGGGACGGTGGTGCGTGAGCCCGGGTGGTAACACACGTTCTCTGTCCGAGCAGGTTACAAGCCCTGTGACCCACAGGTGATCAGGGACCGCGTAGCTCACATGGAATTCTGCTACCAGGAGCTCTGCCAGCTCGCGGCCGAGCGCCGCGCACGCCTCGAGGAGTCGCGGCGCCTCTGGAAATTCTTCTGGGAAATGGCTGAAGAGGAAGGCTGGATCAGGGAGAAGGAGCAGATCCTGTCATCTGATGACTATGGGAAGGACCTAACCAGTGTTGTCCGACTCTTGAGTAAACACAAGGCGTTTGAGGATGAGATGAGTGGCCGCAGCGGCCACTTCCAGCAGGCGATAAAAGAAGGTGAAGACATGATCGTGGAAGAGCATTTTGGGTCTGAGAAGATCAGAGAAAGAATTAAGGATATCCGGGAGCAGTGGGCTAACCTGGAGCAGTTATCTGCCATTAGGAAGAAGCGGCTGGAGGAAGCCTCTCTCCTGCACCAGTTCCAGGCTGATGCTGACGATATTGATGCGTGGATGTTGGACATCCTCAAGATTGTCTCCAGCAATGATGTTGGCCATGATGAATATTCCACTCAGTCCTTGGTCAAGAAACACAAAGATGTGGCTGAAGAGATTGCGAGCTACCGGCCAACCATCGACTCTCTTCACGAGCAGGCCAAGGCCCTGCCACAGGAGCATGCAGAGTCTCCAGATGTGCAAGGCAGGTTGTCTGGAATCGAGGAGAGATACAAAGAGGTTGCTGAGCTGACCCGCCTGCGTAAACAGGCCTTGCAGGATACCCTCGCTCTCTATAAGATGTTCAGCGAGGCAGATGCTTGTGAGCTTTGGATCGACGAAAAGGAGAAGTGGCTGAATAATATGCAGATCCCAGAGAAGCTGGAGGACCTGGAAGTGATCCAACACAGGTGAGAATGCCTTTACCAGGAGGCTTGGGGAATACTGGGTGGAAGTGTTTTACCCCAGCTACCTTTCGCAGTTTGCCTGTGGCTCAGATTCTCTAATGCGTGGGGGATCTTGTGTTTGTTTGTTTTTTCCCACTCCAGGTTTGAAAGTTTGGAGCCAGAAATGAACAACCAGGCATCCCGTGTGGCTGTGGTGAACCAGATTGCCAGGCAGCTGATGCACAGTGGCCACCCCGGGGAGAAGATCAAAGCACAGCAAGATAAACTCAATACAAGGTAAGTGAAAGCCTCATGCTCAGGAACATCACACCAGCTGGAACAAGTATGGTGGGGTCATTTGGTTTTTTTAATAGGCTTTTTTAAGATATTCTGATGCTGTTACCTGAAGTATCTTCAAGGTAGGCCTTTAAAGCTTCAAAAGGAAAGAGTTGTGCCTTTCAAATACTTGATTATCAAATGGAGTTTTGCTTTTGACTTAATTGGACTCTGAGTGTGTCAGCACCTTGATTTGAGAGCTGGAAATTGACTGTAATAATTACTATGATAAAAAAGAAATCAATATAGTTTTGTGTAAACTCCCTCATTTTTTAGCTTCAGAATAAACCAAGGGAGTGTGAAAAGTTGATGTAACTGCCAATTTTTCACTTGAGGAAATATTATACTCAGAGCGCTGGTACTTGTCACATTCTAATACACACCATATCTGGGTTAATGATTGCTTTACTAGAAATACTGATGATGTGGGAAGGACTGAGAAAACCCTGAGTAGCTGGGTTTACCGAGCTGGTGAGAGCAGCTGCAATGCTGCCACATTCTTTTCCCACAAATCTGAGTTTCTCTGCTCTCCTCTCTTCACACATTTCAGGTGGAGCCAGTTCAGAGAACTGGTAGATAGGAAGAAGGATGCTCTGCTCTCTGCTCTGAGCATCCAGAACTACCATCTTGAATGTAATGAAACCAAATCCTGGATCAGGGAAAAGACCAAAGTGATTGAATCCACACAAGACCTGGGTAACGACCTGGCTGGAGTGATGGCCTTGCAGAGGAAGCTGACGGGCATGGAACGGGACCTGGTGGCCATCGAAGCCAAGCTCAGTGACCTGCAAAAGGAGGCAGAGAAGCTGGAATCGGAGCATCCCGACCAGGCACAAGCCATCCTTTCACGGCTTGCTGAGATCAATGATGTGTGGGAAGAAATGAAGACCACCCTGAAGAACCGAGAAGAGTCCCTGGGAGAGGCCAGCAAGCTTCAGCAATTCCTGAGAGATCTGGATGACTTCCAGTCCTGGCTCTCTAGAACACAGACTGCAATTGCCTCTGAAGATATGCCCAACACCCTGACAGAGGCCGAGAAGCTGCTCACTCAGCATGAGAATATCAAGAATGAAATCAACAACTATGAGGAAGATTATCAGAAGATGAGGGACATGGGTGAGATGGTGACACAAGGGCAAACTGATGCTCAGTACATGTTCCTTCGCCAGCGCCTGCAGGCTTTGGACACCGGATGGAATGAGCTTCACAAAATGTGGGAGAACAGGCAAAATCTTCTTTCCCAGTCTCATGCCTATCAGCTGTTTCTCAGAGATACCAAGCAAGCAGAAGCTTTCCTTAATAACCAGGCAAGTGGTCAAGATATACCTGACTTCATTTCTAAAGGTTGGCACTGTGTACTGCAAGCAATTAACAGGCAAAATCTGTTGGTAGGAGAGCCATAAGCAGAAAAATTCCCCTTTTCTAACTGTATTTTACTTCAAACTGTTCTTGGGAAGTATCTGTTGTTGGAGCAGCAGCATAGCCTGAGTGTAACAATTTTCTCTTTGATTTCTTTAATTCCAGGAGTATGTTCTGGCACACACGGAGATGCCAACTACCTTGGAAGGAGCAGAAGCTGCTATTAAAAAGCAGGAGGATTTCATGACCACCATGGATGCCAATGAAGAAAAGATCAATGCAGTTGTGGAGACAGGCAGGAGGCTTGTTAGTGATGGGAACATTAACTCTGATAAAATCCAGGAGAAAGTGGACTCTATTGATGACAGGTAAGGGCAGAAGGATGGTAAAATGTAGCTGTTCCTGCTTTAATTCTGTTCTCTGAGAGATGCCCTTTTACCAGGATTCAAAGGCAAAGGAACAGCTTAGAAAATGTCTGTTCCAGAATGTTTTCCAGAATGTCTCATGGAAAAATGGAAACTGTCATGTCTCAAGGATGTGCCAGGCTAATCTTAGTTAAATAATACCTCTCCCACTTTCTAGAGGCTTGGGGGGTAATGAGCTCCCTACCCAGAATTTGGCTGTTTGAGTGTTGCTGTGTCGTTTTTGGAGTATGAACAGACTTGTTGCTCTGGTGGGAGCTGTAGCAGTTGGCTGTGTCTGGTTCCACAAGTCTCAGTTTCCTCTGCTGGTGCAATTACAATTTCCCCGAGCTGGTGTAATTACAATAATGTATTCCTGTCCTTCCTCTGGAGAAGGAATGTGACTCTTCAAGAGCGTAATTGGCATTGCATCCACCCCACCCGCTCGACTTTGATCACCTCTTCCAGCTTGTCTGGCCCGTCTGAGATCAGATTAGGAAGCACTGGTACAAGTGTGTCTTTCATCCCAGAACAAGGCCTTTGCTTTCTCTCTCTGGCTGTGGCACAGGTGCTGTAGAACATTAAAAGTTTCTTTTACTTTGAAACCCAGATGTTCAGTTTTGATGGCTGTTGTTCTTTCTGCTTTTGGTTTGGATAACAGTAGACTCTTTAAAGGCACTATGAGTGTCAGGGCACAGCAGTGAGCTGTGAAATGTCACTGATGACCCTCCCATCAGACTTCCATCTCCCTACAGATGGTAAGCTCAAAGTTCTCCAGATTCATCTCCAAGGCGAAACTGAACTGAAGTAGTTCAGAAAATGTTGTTCCTTTCCTATTTGGACAGAGGTGTCCCACTCTGTGTGCACCCACTTTAACTATGCCTCATGGCTTCAGGAAAGCTCTTCCTGTTCCCAGAACTTGCTGAGGACCTCTGACAGCTGAACTCCCACGGTACCTCATGTTTCCATTCTCTCACTGACCAGCTTGGCTCTAGATCCCAGAGAATCTGCAAAGGCCAGGAAGAGAACATAATGTGAAAGCAATCAAGGGGACAACTAGGACAGTGATTTTTCTTATTTACCTTCTCTAAGGGCCCTCTACTCTCAGTTTTCCCATGCACTTAGGAAAGCAGGAGAGCTTGATCCTAGCCTTCTGGTCAGTTGTCCTCTTTCTTGCAGCTTGTTGTGTATTGAAAAAAAGCATCCAAGGATATCACAGCAAATGGCCAGCTGCATCTTGCTGCCCTGTCTGAAGGAGCTGGAGTGGGGAACAGCTTCAGCCCATGTCCTGTGTGCTCTGCAGAGGCTCTGGTGGCTGTCACCCCAGTGCAGCTGCTCCTCTGTGCCCTGTTGTCCCTGCTGTCCTGCCTGGGGACGTGTGCTGGAGTTTCTACTGGGGCTGAGCATTTCCTCAATTCCAAAGCTATTTATGCCGAGTGCTGCAAAAACCATCCGGTGTGCTGCTATCCAGGAAATCTGTGTGATTGCTCCCTGAGTCTGGGGGGCTGATAAGCCTCTAGAACAAAGCCTTGAGGCCGCATGCACTGGGAGGGGTAGCAAAGGAAGCCTCTTTGCTTTCACAAAAAGTGGCTCTTCCAGCCGAGCTCCTCCTGGATGTCTAACAAAGGACCAAAACAAACAAGCACAAATATGTGCTATGGCTCCATACTTCCCATAGGGAGCCCTTTGTAGTTTCTGGTATTGTTCAGAGTGGGTTTTGCAGTTGTGCTTTTGAGCTGTTCCTGAGGAGACCCCACTGGCCCTGGTGCTGCAGACAGGCCCTGCCCTGGGATGGTTCCCATCTCAATAAGGATGGCACAAGGGGGAGGAAAGTGCAATAGGAAAGCACTTCAGCACAACCTTTTAGTGCAGTTCACAAGCAAGAATGAATGGGCATAAGTACAATGGAGTAAAGGTGAGGGAAGGAGAAAGGCTTGTTTGCATTAAGCTATCACCAACTAGCTTTTCCACCTGTGGAAGAAGGTGGTGTCCCTGTGCAGCTGTCCCTGCTTGGGTGACTTCTGCTGCTCTGATGCATTTTCTCCTCCATTTTCTCTTGGAAGAGTGTTAGGGAACTGCCCCTCTCCCTGTGCCTCCTCATGGCCTCTGATTCTGCAAGGGAGATTTAGTCTAAAGACAGTGGCAGATCTGGCACAAGTTGTGATCTGAGCCTGCTTTACATCAACCTTTGTATTTGTGCAACTTTCTGCTCAACAGAGAACAGAAGTAAGTTTTGTTCTTGCCCATTCAGAAGGGAGAGTGTCTCATTTGCTGGAGCAATGAAAGAAGCTAAAATTGCCTTTCATATATCTCAGGATTCCTAGCAGGCAGCTGCATTCTCAGATTTATTATTTCTGCACAGGCTTTGAAACCCACAGGCTTACAGTTAAACCACAAGTGGTTTTGTCAGTTTTCAGCACTGTCAGCATTCTCAGGGGCCTCTGGGAGTCAGCTTGGGGACACCGGGCAAATTCTGGATTAATTTGTGTCAAACACGTCGTTCTGCTGAACAGATCTTACGCTTATGGTGTAAGTCAAGGTTCTCCAGATTCTATATGTGTGATATAGAATTCAAAGCTATTCCAAGTAACTGGAATTTGCAGAGCAAACTATTCTTCTTCCACAAACTGTTCTAGCAAATTAGTAAGAAGGAGTCATCGACAACCTTAAGTGTGAGTTCTTTAAAAGAATTTAGGGATATTTGAACAAGGAGTTAATATTTTGGTACAGCTAAAAGTCTGGAGCAGGAGAACAGACTAAATAACTTCTTAAAATCCTTTATTCCCATTTAAAAAGTCAGTGATGAAAACACAGGAATTCCTGTCTGTTCCAGCAGTGCCCATCCTCAGAATGCTTCCACTTTGTTATGGTTCAGCCCTGTTCTTCAGAGAAAACTCATTGTCCAGTCTCACTCCAGGTCATCTTGAACAAAACAACCTTGTACAGTTACATAGCTCTAAGCACCAGAGATCATATTTATTATGCTATGGCATCATCTGTTTGATGATATCCCGGCATGGTTTCCTTCAAAGTCCTTCTAGTCAGTATTTCCAACACTCCATGGGAGATATTTTTATTAGGTTTTTAAAATTTGGGTTTTCTCAACATAAGGACTTCTGTACTTATCATAAATTTATTCACGTGCCATGAAAGTTCTCCTTTAAACGTTGTAACTCGTGTCCTCTCCAGAATACATGAGTCTGTAATGTAATCTAGCCTTAAATCTCTAAAGTCAGCCTGATAAAATCACCCAAGCAGTTCTTTGCTTCATTTTAACAACCTGAGTAATGCAGTGTGTTTGCCCAGGCATATAAAAGCCAGCCAAGAAAGAGTGGAATCAAACCCAGGGATGTTTGCCTCATTAGAGAGATTTTTCCTAAGGCACAATTTGTGTCTTTTCCTTTGTGTTCCCTCTGTCAAAACTTCAGCCTCACCTGGGCTTGGACTCCAGGTTCTTGCTTTGATGGTTCCACAAGTCTTCCTTGCCATGCAATCTATAAATCATTTTCTTGACTGCACCTATAGAGGTGCTGCTTTACCTGGTTGATTGAGGGCAGTTGTTGAGGCCAAAGAGAAGCAAACTGTAGTCCTGTAAAGGGTTTTCTCCTATTCCTCTGCTTACAGACCTTTTGCTTTTATAGAAAATGTATCTCCAAGTATTCCTTGTGTTTCTGAAGTCACTAAGTTGGTGCCAGAGAGTTTGCTGTGGTAACTTACTGCAGATCAAGGAAAGTGGTGTCATAACCCAGTTGTCATCAACGTGTAATTTATGGTCTTGTGGAGTATCATGAGTCTCTGGAGATCTCCACTAACATGGATTTATTTAGCTTTTGCCAGCATGTGCTGAGCTCATCTTATAAATTTCCACCCTTTAAAATAATTTCCAACTCTCAATCCATATTTATCTTATTACAAATGGAAGCAATATTTCACTTTAAACCCCTGTACAGTGCAATAGGAACAAGCCTAGCACAATGAGCAGTAAATAAAAACTATCTTCTTTACTCTGTCTCTTCCTTGTAAATTGCCTCATAAATAATGAAAGGATGGAAGGGCAGGGGTAACTACTCCAAGTTAAGCATTTTTAAAAATATGCCCAGAGGTACCTTGGGAATCAGCCCCATTCCATTTGAAGGACCCACCACAACCTTTGGGACTGCCAGCGTGACTCATCCTTCAAGGGGCAAACAGTGATGAATCAAATTAGGGCTTCTGGATTAACCTTTCCTTCTCTTCTGGCTGCTCGTAAACACTCTGAAAAATATGTTCCTAGTGCATAAAGCTTCTGTGTGCAGAACCACACAGGAGTGCTGTGCATAGTTAAACACAGCCTTGGGAAGGTTTTGTTGCCCAGCTCAGTTTTGTGTGGGACAAGGAGGTGCTGAAGGTGTTTTACAAAGAGCGTTCCAGCAAGTGCACCCTGCAAGGGCCACACAACGTCATCTTACTCTTGCAATTTGCAGTTTTCTTATGTTTTTTGGCAAAGAGCCTGAAATTTCCTGTGGGCTTAAAATGAGTGGGTCAAATTCTGCCCATAACACAGTGAAACCCTGCTGACTTCAGAATGTTCTCTGTGTATTTAATGGGTCACAAAAACAAGGAGATGCTGAACTCCAGTGAGCCCATTAAGTAACACACTCCAAAATGTCCTTTGAAAGGCAGCAAAGGACACAGACCACAAACTTAGCAGCACCCATAGTCCAAAGAGGCTCCAGAACCCAACAGTGACAGTTTTTCATGAAATGACTATTTCATTTCCTTTCTCTATTGTTTTTTTTTTCTGACCAGACATAGGAAGAACCGTGAAGCAGCCAGTGAACTTCTGATGAGACTGAAAGATAACAGGGATCTCCAAAAGTTTCTTCAGGATTGCCAAGAGGTAAATCATGCCCTTTCACTTTTATTGCTGAGAGCTGCATCCTGCAGAAGAGCATTCTTACTCCATATTTTATGAGGACTGGAATGCTCAGTCATCCAGTAGTATTTAGTGTGGAGTAAACATTAAAAAAAACCCTGATCATACCACTGCAAAAAAAAAAGTTTTTTCTTTTTTCATGAACCAGATTTTCTTCTGTCATATAAGCTAAAGACATAAAAAACTGTCAAAAGCAATGAAGATTTTCTGCTGTGGTATAAATTATAACCATGTGGAATGTGGTGGAGTGCACTTACTAAGAGTTTTGTGTACAGCTGTACAGGCCTGGTGCAGGGGATTTCAAGTGATTTTTAGCAAACATTAGTCAGAGGAATATGAGGTTAAGAATGAAAAAGGAGCAAAATTGGGCTCATTTATATGTGATTTACCCAATAGTAATACATGTGTTTAAAATTGTTAAGTATTATAACATTTGAAAAAAGAGATTTTCCCAGGTTTTCTAATCACTTACATGGATGGTTTACACTGAAGACAACATTTTAAAGTTTGGAATACTCTTGTTCCTCGCACAAGGAATTAATCAAGTAATTTTCAGGTTATTTCATGGAGTACTGGCAGATAATAAAGAGCTTTGCCTGTTAGGTTTTGATCACAAACTGGGCAAGGGGTATTTGCTGTTGTTGCCTGGATTCAATCTGTTTCCCAGCATTGCATAAGCTGCCCACAAGCTTGCCTTCAATTGCTCCTTCCTTGGTAATTAAAACAGACAGATTAGCAAAAATTCTGCTGTTATTAGCAGCAGCTTCTTCCTTCCTCTGTGACGGCTTTTGTGCAAAGATCTCCTGGCTCTTGGGGCTCTCCTGGCCTCAGTGTCAGTGTGGGTATGTTCCCTAGGATCTGTTTTTCCCCCTATATTACTGGAAGAAAAAGGAAAGTATAAAAGCTCTGGTGTTGGATGCCTGAATACCTTTCCTCTCCCTTGTTTCCCTCCAGCTACTAAAACATGGATGTCTCAACTGCACAGTTCAAAGACAAACTTACAGTTATCCAAATGTCAGGGATTTCTCCAATTCTCTTTGAGAGGACATTAGCTTTGGTGATAATTGAAGGGCTGTTTCCTGAGAAAACTTAGGATTTACGTCAATGTGGGGCCTGCTGACACCTCTGTTGGGCTGCTGGAGGGTTTGTGATGGAACAGCACTGTCCTGTGGGGTGGAAGGGAGCCAAGGCAACACCTCCCCCCTGGCTTTTTCCTTAGCACTGCCTGTGAAGCTGGGAATTGTTCGGGAACAGCTTTGAGCCAGTCCCCATTTCAACCAGCAATGATCCCTTGGCCTTCCTGCCGGCTTTGCTGCCTTGGGGACAGTTTCCTATCTGTGTGTAACCTGAGGAAAGGCAGAGTGTTTTCTTCAGCCCTTCCCAGGCAAGCCACATTGTCACTGTCACCCTGTGCTGAGGTGTTTGAGAGTGTCTTGCTCCTTCCTGCAGAGCCAGGGAGGAGGGTCAGTGGCACTCTGGAGTAGAGGGATTATTCTCTTCACAGCAGTCCAGCAGTGATAAATCCCCCCTCTGGGTTTATCAGTAAGGTGAGGGAAAACAGCAGATTTCATTGTTGTGAGAAGTTAGAAACACTGACACAGGTTACTCCTGGGGCAGTGCTTTTCTGGCTGTTTCTTGCACTCATCAATATGAATGTGTTAAATAAATTTGCTGAGTGAGTGACACAGTGACAGCAGAAAATCCTGAGTGGAGGAGATGTGATAAACGTTGCCATTTAGTTTTCTTTGACTTCCTGCTCTTTCTCAGCTCACCTTCGAGGAGTTTACAGCTGACCTTCCCTCTGAGTGCTTGGAAGTCCTAGCACTGTCTGGGCTCATTTCTCCAGGGACATGGTGAAAGCTCTTGGCAAGACTCTGAACTCCGAATTTTCTCTCCTGGAGTGTGCTGGCAGGATTTGCCATGTGAGCCTCCCCACAGGATGGGCTGGCAGCTTGGCTCCTGGCACAGTCTGAGAAGTGCAGCGGCACTTGGAGCCCTTTCCCCTTGCCTTGCTGCTGCCCCAGGCTCACAAGAGTTTGTCTCTGCATTTCCCTTCCTTCCTGACAGGTCGGCACTGCAGAGTGGCAGCCAAGAGCAGGAACAGGGTCTTGTGTACAGGTGCAAAGGATGGGCAGAAGCCTCCTCCTCTCCTGGCCTTAACAACTTCCGGAGAAATGAATATTCCAAGTGTCATTTTGAGGCAATTTAGGGAACTGTTTCATTTTTTGAAAATCTACTTTCACACTCAAGCTACTGACTTTTAGTGCCTGTAGTGGTTGCAAAATCCAGATTTTAGCAGTGAGCCCTTAAATACTTTCTCTGCATTTCTGTGCACTGGGGGGTTTATCCCAACAGTTCCTGGCTGTGAACCACATGTTGTCCCTGTCTTGCCTTCCACCAGCTGGTAACAGGAATGATCCAGCCTCTCCTTGGGAAGCACTTTTAAATCCCCAGAAGCCTTAATGCTGTGGCTAAGTAAAAGCAAATAGTGAAAGCCAAGCAGTGCAATTTGCAGAGCAAAGCAGCTGTCTCCTCCCCAGAAAGGCAGGAATAAAACCGCTAATTCTGGGTTGTATCCCAACCTCCATGTAGCCTTTGACTGTTCAGCAGCACAGTAGCCTGTTCTAGCATAAACTTCTGCCTACAGAGCTCTTCACTGACATGGGCATTTTTCTGTTTAGAGTTGATGGGAAGATCCAGTGAGGAGTTTCTCTGATTGCTCTTATAAGTTTTCCTTTTTTGGGGAGGAGTGCACTTAAGGGACAATTGAAATTTTAAGGGGCAGTTGAAAAGAGGCTCATGAGTGATCAATGGAATTTGTTGCCCTGTGTCCTGAGCACACAGCAGAGGCCTCTGTTCCTCTCCTTTTTGGGCTGCTTGCTCATCCAAGTGCTGTTCTAGAAACGAATCTGAGATTTGTTTTGACATTTTCCGCTCTAAATATGCAGAAAATAGACCTTTTCAAATTCTGTAAGCATTGCTGTGAATGTGGTTTTTATCCACACCTCAGGGATAGATGAAGCAGCCAGACTCACCCTGGGAGGAAATGTGATGTTGGCTGCTAGGATCATTTTCACATTCCATTTGCACTTGATAAATCAACTGTCTCTTAAAGTATTGGTTTTCTCTAGTGATGATATGGAAATTGTCCCCAATGCCTTTGTATTTGCTGAAAAGCAGACAGAAAACAGTCTTGGTTTTTATATAACGGGGAAAGGAAGGTCTCTACCAAAACACTCCTAGAGATTGGATAAATAAACAAATTGCTTTTGTAAACCTATACAGAGAAAAGACTGAGAGGAAAAGGTACAAATGTGCTGTGAATTAAAGGTACAAAGCCATCTCTAACAATGTCCACAAAACCATCTGACCAATAAGTAGGATGCATGTCCCTTTTTCTCTTGCTGTTGAACTGGATGGGACCTGTGTGTTTGATTTTGCATGTCACAGAGGTGATTTCTTTCTGCTTGAATCAAGGATTATTTATGTATTGGGAATGGATGTTAGAATTAAACAGTTAAAGAGGGAGATGCTAAACTGAACCCTGAGTAAATCCCTGAGTAAGAGCAGTCTCTGAATTTCACACAACTCTTTTGTAGAGGCATCTCTTTATCCTTGATCTGGAGGCATTTTCCATTATTTCAGACCAGGAATGTTTCCTCACACCCCCATGTATTTTGCTTTCTAGCTCTCCCTCTGGATCAATGAGAAGATGCTCACAGCCCAGGATATGTCCTATGATGAGGCGAGGAACTTGCACAGCAAGTGGCTGAAGCATCAGGCATTCATGGCAGAGCTTGCATCCAACAAAGAGTGGCTGGAGAAGATTGAGAAGGTAAGCAAAGAACATCCAAAAAAATGCTCTTATCTTTGTCCAGGGTGGTTGTGCACAGAAATGGGATCTGCTCCTCTGCAGAACTGATCTTTAAATCAATGCACAACTGAAGCTAAAGGAGATTTCTGGTGCATTGTGTCTCCATCCAACCCATTATATTCCTCACTGATGTTAAAAGTCTTTTATCCAAGACATTCACTCAGACATTGGCTAAGGTGCCCGTTTAGTTTTGTCTAGTCTTTCCTATCTGCCAGAAGGAAGGCACAGGCTAAATTTCATACCTGAAGGGTAAGGTGGGGCAAATGTTGGGATTTGAGCCAATAAAGTGGAAGTGCTTCCTGGGAAATAACAGACTATAGGGAAGATGAGTTTACTCTTCTTCTTCTGTGCTGCTAAGCTGGCTTTCATTCATTCAGAACTGTAACCAAGCTGCCTTTCCCCTTGCAAAATTAGGGCATGAGGTAAAGAACATCCAATTTTGTGATTAATTAAGATTCACAGCTCTGTATCAAGTTATTTGAAGCCTTATTATGCTGTGATGAGCTGTACTTTCCCCACCATTTCTCCTGTGCAGATCTGGAGCACTGAGAAGTCTCCTCTTTAGCTGTGACAGTGGGTTTCTGTTCAGTGTAAGTTAGCTTAATTGCACATTTCCTCTCCCACTTTGGCACTCCATATCCCATTAGAGGCTTTTCTGTGATCTACAAATAGCAATACCCTTTAATGGTGTAATTAGGAGGCTGCTCTTAGTACTGGAAGTTCCTTTTTAGTGATGCTAATGTGTCCTTCTCCTTTGCCTCTGAAAAATCAGATTGCAGCAAAGGACCAGGGTTGTGTACAGAGTTGTGACAGTCCCTGGATTAACGTTTATACGGAATGTGCCGGGTTGGGGGCAGCATTCCCATCTGCACCCAGCTGAAGAGATGGATAGGGACAATTAGAATAAAGACAATATTTCCCAAACTCTCCCAGCATTATGTATTTATGGTTCTCTGATGATGTGGTCCCCCAGGAGCTGGGGCCTCAGGATCACAGTGTGTGCAGCTCCATCTCCCTGCTCCATCCTGCCTGAGCCATGGCCCCAGGAGCTCCCTTCAGGGAACATGTACCATGGAGAAGAGAAAGGAGGCATTGCTTGACCTTCCAGTTGCTACAAAACCCTCTTCCAGGCAGCAGAGGGACCTGGGAGCTGATGTTCTGGAAGGAGTCACTGGCTAATAGGAGATAGAAAATGAGTGGTTGATGCTGCCAGCAGATGAGGACTCCTGAGTGCTTATTAATCAGGATAATTGCCCTAATGGGGCAATGCTCCAAAGGAGGTACCATTTAGTTGCTCTTTGCTTTGCAGGAGGGAATGCAGCTCATTGCAGAGAAACCAGAGACTGAGGCCGTGGTGAAGGAGAAGCTGACGGGTCTCCACCAAATGTGGGATGAGCTTGAATCCACCACCCAGACCAAGGCTCAGCGTCTCTTCGATGCAAACAAGGCAGAGCTTTTCACCCAGAGCTGTGCAGACCTGGATAAGTGGCTGAATGGTTTGGAGAGCCAAATCCAGTCGGATGATTATGGAAAAGATCTCACCAGTGTCAACATCCTGTTGAAGAAGCAGCAGGTAAACAGAGCATGGGGAGCAGCAGGCAGGAAGCAGATACCTGCACTCAAAGGAACGGGCAGGGCAGGCTTTCAGTTTAGAAAAGAAAGAACTGCTTTTCCTTCTTCCTATTCTTTCATGTACCTTTAAAAGGACAAGAAATTAATCCAGCAACAAATCAGACAATAATTATTAACATGGTAAATCCTCACTGAGCAGCATCTGTTCTCCCTTCTGAGGAAGCCGTTGATGTGCCCTAATTGTATGATCAGCTTTCATCCTGGTTTTCAGGACCTTTTTGCCATGTTTCTGTTTAGATGCTGGAGAATCAAATGGATGTCCGTAAGAAGGAGATAGAGGAGCTGCAAAGCCAGGCAAGGGCTTTGAGCCAAGAGGGCAAGAGCACAGATGAAGTCGATGGCAAACGCCTTACTGTGGAGAAAAAATTCTTGGAGCTGCTGGAGCCTTTGAATGAGAGAAAGGCCAACCTGCTGGCCTCCAAAGAGATCCACCAGTTCAACCGGGATGTGGAAGATGAAATTGTGAGTATCAAAGAAATCCCGTTCCCCAGCCAATAGGAAAACGTTGGAATATTGTTGCTTAAATATGCTACTACTGTTGGAATGCAACTTGTGTGCACAAGCCTCTCTCTGCTGCCCCAACTGTATCTGGGATTGCTTGAAATCATGCGTAATCCTCTCTCTTTCAGTTGTGGGTTGGAGAGAGGATGCCCATAGCTACATCTACTGATCATGGACACAACCTTCAGACTGTGCAGCTACTAATAAAGAAAAATCAGGTGAGTAGGTGCTCTTAGAGCTCCATACCTGCTATTTCTCCTTAGTGATGACTAATTCCAGAAGGAAATGTTTGGGGTAAAACAATGTGTGCTGTGGTGTGACCACAGGTGGTAGCAGAGCTCCAGGTTGTCCACATAAGCTGATGCTGTGTTTTACTGCCCCTCTGGAGTTAAGACCCCTGACTTGAATTTCCTTTTCATTTGTGCATTGTCTCATCAGTCAATTTTCTCCCATGTAGACCCTTCAGAAAGAAATCCAGGGCCACCAGCCTCGTATCGATGACATTTTCGAGAGGAGCCAGAACATTATCACAGAGAGCAGCCCCAATGCTGAAGTCATTCAGCAGAGACTTGCAGACCTGAAGCAGCTGTGGAACCTCCTCATCGAGGAGACGGAGAAGCGCCACAAGCGCCTGGAGGAGTCTCACAGGGCTCAGCAGTATTACTTCGATGCAGCTGAGGCTGAGGCCTGGATGAGTGAGCAGGAGCTCTACATGATGTCAGAAGAGAAAGCCAAGGTGAGCCGCTCCACGGTGACACTACTTTAGCCTTAATTGCTTTGCTGGAGGGAGGCAGGTGACGTCATTTGATGTGGCACTATGTAACGGTAACATAAACAAATCTAACTTCCTGGTGAAGCCTCAAGTGATCATGGCTTCGATCTGTTCTGACATCTCTGATAGTGTGCAAGATAGGCTGTGCTGTATGGAACCAGTGAAACATCCTCACACTGCAGAGGGCAACTCTGTGCCTGCCTTCATTGCAAGGTCAGGATTGCCAGTGTGGTCCAGTTAGGTCTGGTTTTCTGTTAGTTTTGAATGACAGCACAATGCACCTGGCTGTGAAACGGGGCCTGGTGGTCAGTCAGCTGCTGCCACTGTCACCAGCCTTGACTCCCAGTGACCATCAGCTTTGACTCCCAGCTTCAGACTGTACCAAAGAGAACATAAACTTCTGTTTTCCACGCAGGTGTTAGTGCTTGAGCTTGTTTGTTATTGACATAAATGCACCATGTTTCCTGCCCTGGTAAAATAAAGCTCAGCTTTGTATCAGGAGAACACATTCCACGGGTTTTCAGTCTCCAGTTAAAAATGGCTTGTTTTCTTTTTTATCTATTGCAAATAGCTCACTATGCAAAATATTGTATTGAAAAGATTTATTGACAATATCTGTTAGCACTGAAACTAGGGGGCTGTTTTTCTTAGCTCTAACAGTGCCTAAAAAGTTTTGATTGGAACTTCTCCAGACACTTTGGTGGAGAATCCGTTGGCATGGACTCTATAGGATTTCTTTTCTTTGCCCCATGCTGTTGTTGAGATGCCTGACAAGTGGAGTGTCTTAATCTGTTCCATGTTTCTGAGCCCTGCACCAGTGTTGTGGAAACACATAAAAAGCTTCATGGAAGAGGAAACTCAAATGCTCAATGCCCAGCTGATATAATTTTGTTCTGCACCCCACAGGGGTTGATGCATTATCTCTTTCATTCATTATTTTGCTTTCTGAGGGTACCATTTGCTGTGACATCAACTGTTCTATACCATTGGCAGAGGGACTTGTCTTCAAGCTGTACTTGGGAGCAGCTTCTTCTAGTTCTTCCTGTCATTTTCTGTCACCCTTACAGGATGAACAGAGTGCAGTGTCCATGCTGAAGAAACACCAGATTTTGGAACAAGCTGTAGAAGATTATGCTGAAACTGTGCACCAGCTTTCAAAGACCAGCAGAACTTTGGTGGCAGATAATCACCCAGAAAGGTATAACTGCCATTTTTAATTTGATCACGAGTTCTTTTAGTAATTCAGTCCCTTCTTTGGGTGTTTCTGACATACAAAGACCACAGCAGAGAGTAAGTAGCTCAGAGGCTCATGCAGAGGCAGAGGAGTTCAGCCTCACTCAATGTTGGACCACTCTGATTTGGCCAGAGGCAGGGTCAGTATGTGCAGCTGCTGATTTCTGGTGGCTCTGGACACATGGACTACCTGTCTGTTGTGTCCCCTGTGCAGGCTGCAGCGTCAGGTCTGCCAGCACTGCTGAACCTCATGGAGGTGTAGCAGTCCTCAGGCCAAGGTCCAGACCTGCTCTTCCAACCAATTTTAATGTCCAGCAGAGAAGGTCGCTGTCATTAATCCTTCTGCAGTGCTCCCCAAGATCTGCCTCTTCTCTTCGAGAAGCCAGCAGAATCTGAGCCTGGAATCAGATGCTTTACACATGGGCACATTAACGTCTTACTTTTGGTAAATCTATCTCATCTTTTGTAAATGGCTTTCCCTGGGGGAGAACTCAGGAAGCTTAAGAAATGTTTTGCTGTAAGAGCTGCAGCTCAGCAGACAGAATTCTCCACTGGATTCAGCTACAAGGCTGATTCCACTCTGAGGCTGATGTATTTAACTGCTCAGCCTGCACAGGCTGGAAGGTGGCACTGGTCTAGGACAGACACCCCCCTCTGCCTTGGGTGGAAGGTTGTTATTTAACTCTAAAGCACTCTCTTGTGGTCATGATCGCTTCTGATGAGAGCAGATTTCCTCGCTGAGCTCTCTGAGTACTGCAATAACATCATCAGCTTTACAAGGCAGATGGAAGGCACTTTGAGAGCACTGTATGGCTTGAACAAAATAGAGGCAAAAGATACAGCAAGTAGAAATATTAATCCCTTGTGCAAATGCTGAGCTTTAAGGGGTGAGAACCCCATGAGTGCTGCTGAACTCTGAAGCAGAGTTTAACTGAAAAGGAACTGCTCCCTGCCTCAGCAGCTCAGATCCTGCCTGTAGCTTTGGGAGAAGACTGGTGTGATCTGTGTCCAGACAAATGGAGAGTTGGATTCCAGCTCCCCTCTCTAAAGTCTAGGGTTTACAGTGCAGGATAGACAAGCTTCCTAGCTATTGCTGTCACCTCTGCCAGCAGAGGATTGGTCCAGCATGTCAGAGTCAAATTCCTGCCTGCAGCAGACATGCATTTTGTGGATTAAATTCCCTCAGTGACTTCTATTCCCTGCAGTTCTCCCCATTTGATTTTGCTTGCAAAGGCAATGCGGACTCAGTGCTGTTTGGTTTTCCAGCGAGCGCATCAGCATGCGCCAGTCCAAGGTGGACAAGCTCTATGCGGGCCTGAAGGACCTCGCTGAGGAAAGGAGGGGAAAGCTGGACGAGAGGCACCGGCTGTTCCAGCTCAACCGCGAGGTGGATGACCTGGAGCAGTGGATCGCCGAGAGGGAGGTGGTGGCAGGGTCCCATGAGCTGGGCCAGGACTACGAGCATGTCACGGTGAGTCCTTGGAGGGGCCTCTCTGGGTGCTGCTCACAGCGAGTGGCTCGGCTCGCTCAGGTCTCTCTGTAGTCTCAGCGCTGCATGAGCCTCTCTCTGTGCCTTCCAGATGCTGCAGGAGCGGTTCCGGGAGTTTGCCCGGGACACTGGAAACATCGGGCAGGAGCGGGTGGATACCGTCAACCACATGGCGGATGAACTCATCAACTCGGGCCACTCGGACGCTGCCACCATTGCTGAGTGGAAGGACGGACTCAATGAGGCCTGGGCGGATCTCCTGGAACTCATTGACACGAGAACACAAATCCTTGCAGCCTCTTACGAACTGCACAAATTTTACCACGATGCCAAGGAGATCTTAGGACGTATCCAAGATAAACATAAGAAACTGCCCGAGGAGCTTGGTAGAGACCAAAACACAGTGGAAACACTACAGAGAATGCACACGACATTTGAGCACGATATCCAGGCCCTGGGCACGCAGGTGTGTGGCAGGGGAACTGTGGGTGTGGGAACCTGAGCTACAGAGCTGGCTGCTGCCCTGGGCCTCTCCGTGGCTGGGAGACAGAGCGCTACCAGCTGCTTCCCATGTGTAGTGCTGTGGGAATAACCTCACCTGCATCCTTTTCTTATCTGTGTGTCTGCTGCTGTCATTGCGTTCGGTTGGTTATCTAAAGTAGCAATGTGTAAGTACATGGGCTTCTGAACATGTTGGCAATTGTTGGATGTTATTCCATTTCCTGTCCTTGGTTGGAGAAGAAATGAGAAAGGCAGAGAGCTTCTGTATTGATTTGAAGTGCAAAATATGAAGGAATATATAAACTTGGTTGGCTTTTTGAGGTTTGGTTTTATTTTGGTTGGTCAGTTTAGGTTTTATTTTTAAAAACACCAAAAAATCCCAGTCAAATCCTTTGTACCAGGCGTTGTTTATTCTTCCTTTCTGAGAGGCAAAGATTCACACAGAGGCTTTCTGACCTGGTTATGAACCTGGACATTCTAAAGTAGATGTGGCCTTTCTTGGTGCCTCCTAAGAGCAAAAAGAGATTTAAAATCCACAGTTCAGGCTAAGATTTTTAAAAGCATCCAAACTTGATCTAATTCTGAATCTTTTGAAGCCAAGGTATGCCAGGTAGAAGGTGGTAGCTGCTCATAGAGCAAATAGGGGATTCTAAATCAAAATGCAACATTCAGCTGCCACAGGGAGAATTTGGGGAGACAACAAGTTTCTTAAGGAATGGGGGAATTACAACTGACTGTATTTATCCCAGTAGGTCAGGAAAGAGCTTTTATGGCCCAGCTGCCAAGCGATTCTCAGTTATGTTGCAATTTACAGCAAAACAAAGGATATAGAGCAAGCATTTGATTTTCCAGGTGTTTTACTTTCAGAAGCCATAGATTTTATACATAAAATGGGAGACATTCACAAAACATCAATCCCAGTCTCTCAAAAAGGTAATTATAATCAAGACCTAAATGAAGGAATATGTAATCACAGAACAGAGCTGTGGGGAAGGCACTTAGGCTAATTCCTGGATGAAACAGCCAGAGCACCAAGGTAGATCATTTTGAGAAGCATGGTCTCTATGCCTGTAGCTAGGAGGCTATTTGATTTGATGTTAAAGAAAATTAATTTTTAGACAAAAGCTAATGGAATGTTTCCTGGCTTGAAAAATATGGAAAACTGCTAGGAATTAGCATTTGCCATCTCAAGATAGTGTTTGAAAGGAAAAGATTTCTAATAGTAGAAGGTTCTTAACATTTCCACATTTTCTTCTCTTTGAAGTCATTATCTGTGTTTTTGAAAAATAACCTCTCTCAGCTGCAGTAGTGGTTTGGATACAGAGTTCCCAGGTGCCTTTGTCCCTTGTAGGAGAGGAAGGGAATTTGAGGATGGAGATGGTCCCCATTTGGCCTGGCATGTAAACAGGCACTTCGTTTTGGCACCGTGTCTCACAGCAGGTTCAGGCAGTCACAAATCTTTGCTGTTTTGGGGTTCCCTTGACCCTACAGCGTTTTCTGAGGGATATGGCTGGCTTACTAACAACACAGACCTTTCTAGTGTGGACAGATGAAATCCATTTGACTTTAGAAAGCCCCTCAAGTGATGAATTAGCAGAGAAGTGTCCCTGTATTTGTGACTCAGGAGTCACAAACCCACTGATGGCTTTGTCTCTCCCAAACCGCGGCAGGTGCGACAGCTGCAGGAGGATGCAGCGCGCCTCCAGGCTGCCTATGCTGGGGACAAGGCTGATGACATCCAGAAGAGGGAAAACGAGGTCCTAGAGGCATGGAAGGCACTGCTGGATGCCTGTGAGGGCCGCAGGGTGAGGCTGGTGGACACAGGAGACAAATTCCGCTTCTTCAGCATGGTTCGGGATCTCATGCTCTGGATGGAAGACGTTATCCGGCAGATTGAAGCCCAGGAAAAGCCAAGGTAATGCAAGGCATCCCTTCTCCATCCAAAGATAGGGCTGCAGGTCACCTGAGGAACATCTGTAGAGCTCAATATTACTGAGAGTGGCTTTGAGAGCCTGCTGCTGCAGCAACTTGCTCATTTGGGTGGCTGCTGGAACAATTGCTACAGAAAATTGTACCCAAAGAGGTTTGATCTCACACTGAGATTATTTGATCTCTGATTCAGGCCAGAATGGTGCTGTTCCTAGGGAAAGGCTTCCTGAACTACAAAGACAGTCTAGGAATTGTGGGTCAGTTGGCAAATGCAGCAGCTTTTAAATCCAAAATCTGTGTTTCTGGTCGTTTTAGGGATGTTTCGTCTGTGGAACTCCTCATGAACAATCACCAGGGGATCAAAGCAGAAATTGATGCCCGAAATGACAGCTTCACTACGTGTATTGAGCTTGGCAAGTCTCTGCTGGCCAGGAAACACTACGCATCTGAGGAGGTATCATGTTCCCTGTGCACAGCCACGGGCTCCTGGGGGTTCTTTCGGAGGGAAAAACCTGCCCTGTGTCACCCACAGAATAATGGAACAATGACAAATGTCACCTCAGGGACTGGTGCATTTATGTGCTTTTGGGAAATCAGGGCATAACTTCACTCTGGCATTTCATGGTGGGTAACAGAGATGACACTGAGATTTAAAGTGTCATTTTCAGCCCAGAAAATGCAAAGAAGCTGCTGTGTTCCATCCTGCAAAGAATAGCTCTGGGATGGAAAGGTGTCTTCCTTGAGCAAGGGCAGAGGCAGCTGTGAGACAGCCTGAACTCACTGCAGGGGAAATGGAATGCTGTGGAGAGGCCTGCTAGGGGAAGGAGCAGGAAAATGTTTGTTGTGTAGGGAGTAAATTCAAGGAATATTGAGAGAACCATCTCCAACTGCTTAAAGCCTTGATTTATTTTCTGAGATGTCTAGGCCAGAGGATAGAGGCTTAGCCCCTTGGTTCTCCTGCCTTCCTCTGGGGAAGGGAGGATAACCAAACATTGTGAAGGCACTTCCCTCTCAGGAAGGGGAGAGCTTCTGCAACAATCCCGAGCAGCACATTTTGCATTATTCACTGGAAAAGGGCAGAAGATTTAGTGCCTGATTGCACTATTTACATTTGTTTGCACATTACACCCTTTTATCAAATACTCTGGGTGCTGTAGCTTTTAACAGACACTGAATGGTTATGCAAATGTGATATTTTAATGGAAATGTCACGTTTATTTATACTTTGAAGAGAAAAGCAGCTGTTGTTTGCACGGTGAAGTCACTTCCTGAGGAACTCCTGTCAGTGCTGGACTGGGGGGAGCTGTTGCCTGGTGCTTGTGTAACAGCCCTGCTCTCTGCTCTCCATCCAGATCAAGGAAAAGCTCCTGCAGCTGACTGAAAAAAGAAAAGAAATGATTGACAAATGGGAAGACAGATGGGAGTGGCTGAGACTGAGTAAGGACACCCTCGGATTTCTTTTGGGCTGGGCCATATCTAACTTTCTTCATTGTGCCTTTCTGAGCATTGAAAAAACCTGCAGCTCCTCCCTTTTCTGTTACAGTGCTTAGAAGTGTGTTTGTGATAGAATAGCTGCAAGGTTCACACCTGTTGGTTGTTAAATAATGAAGAATTTGAAACCCAGAAACCTGCACCAAAGGTCTTGCTCTATATGATCAAATGTGGAACTTGATGCAGTAGCTCTACTGTATTTGCAGGTGTCACATTCTATTTTTTATGCCGAAATTAGTAGGTTACAGCAGATTAGAACAAAAAAAAAAAAAAAACCAAAAAAACACCACACTAAACTTGCAAAATGAAACTTACATTTTTCCTTGAACAAAGCCAACAGGAGAAATGTCTGTCTTTTCAGTGACTGGTTTCAATGAACTAATTAGCTAAGGGGATCACCTAGCCAAATGCATGTACTTTGTTCCCTGAGCTGAGTTTAGGTAAATCCCAAAGCTGCCTGATGACTCCATGATGCTCTTCTTTGTGACATTAATGGCACTGACACCTGTTCTCTCTCTGCTCAGTTTTGGAGGTGCACCAGTTCTCCAGAGATGCCAGCGTGGCTGAGGCCTGGCTGCTGGGACAGGAGCCCTACCTGTCCAGTCGCGAAATAGGGCAGAGCGTTGATGAGGTGGAAAAATTAATCAAGCGGCATGAAGCATTTGAGAAATCTGCAGCTACCTGGGACGAGAGGTTTGCAGCACTGGAGAGACTGACCACGGTGAGTGTCTGAACCTCCCTGGCCATTCCTCTTGGCTGATGGTTTGCAATAACTCCCAGCATCACCAACCTGTTCTCCGTTTGTTGGTTGGTTGTTGATTGACCTCAGCCAGTCACAGAGAGCCTGAAGTTTCGTATTTCCAGCCATACTAAAAACCCCTTTCTGCTTAATTTGATCTTAACAACCTGCAAGGAGAAAGCTTAAATGATAAATGACCTCAAGAGTCAGCAGGAGCTGTCTCAGGCCTGGGAGTGATGACCCAGAAGAAATTTCAGAGTTGCACGGTTTGCTCCTGCCCTCTGCTGTACCAGTTGGCCAATTATTTTTGGTTAAAGGTGACGGTCATGGGAACGGGGCAGTGACAGTGAGGTATGTTGTGACTGCTCCAGAGCAAGGCTCTGTTGTCCCCTAGGAAGACACAGTAAGCAAAAAAACCCTTAAACCCCAGTTTGAACACAGTTGCAATGTCAGTCATTAATGCTTGGAGAGCATTTTACCATCTTTGGAGAACAATCTGGCTTTAGACACTACAGTTGAAGTGGCCCGGGTTTTCACACACACTGAGTGTCACAGCTGCAGACAAAAGGAACTGGAGTTTCTCAGCATCTTCACAAATCAGGCTGGTTTTATGGAGATAGATAAGTTCAGGGGTTCAGACAGGAAACATTTTATTTCTGTGTTTGACAAGCACACAAGAAGATGTTGCTTTTGGATATTTTAATAACTTAGGCTGTTTTCTTGTTTGTCTGGGTTTTATTCTAATAGAACGAATTGGTAAATAGACATGGCCAGTGGTGGGCTGCTGTCAGACGGTCTGATGCTGATGCCCTCCCAGACAAATTCAGCACAACAAATGCTTTTAAAGGGTGATGCCGTCCAGTTTTATCCCCATTTAATTTCAGTAATGTGTCAGAAAAACGCACAAAGTTGTTGTTAGTTTCTAGAGCACCCCATGAAAAATGAGCAGTGTTTTAAATTAAGGATGTTTCGTCTCCCAGCTGGAACTGCTGGAAGTGCGTCGGCAGCAAGAGGAGGAGGAGCGGAAGAGGCAGCCCCCCACTCCGGAGCCCAAGGTTGCAGAGGATGGAGACTCCCAGCAGCAATGGTGAGTTGGACTCTGCACTTCCCTCGGAGAACCCTTGGGCTAAAAATGTGCTGTTAAAGGAAAGGGGTTGCATGGGTTTGTAACATGACCTTTGTTAGAAGATTTGGTGGTTTGTTGGGACGGGACCTCTCCCAAACCCCTGAATTCCCTGCTAAGCTCCCATTTTCCAGTTGTCATTGCTGAGGCACCCCTAGCCCAAAAGTGGGAATGCTGCTACAAATTGCAGTTTCTGAAAAACCTTGGCTTTTTCTTTGATAAGCATCATTTACAGATTTTAAGCCACATCCTTGGAACATTGACATCTATGAAATTGCTTATGTGATAGGAGGAGGTTTATTTGTGAGGTAACTGTCAGTAAAGTCTGGTTAAATCTCACTTCACCCTGGATTTATTCAGTTGGGCCTGAGGATTTTAGGAACATGTTTGAATTTCATAAATTAATATTGAGTAAGAAAACCTCATTTTGTTGAACAAGACGGGTGACTTCCACAAACCTTATACAATTTCTTTTCTTCTTCCTCTCTCCAACAGGGATGGGACAAAAGGAGAACAGGTTTCCCAGAACGGTTTGCCCTCAGACCAGGAATCTCCACGGGTTAGTTACCGCTCCCAAACCTACCAAAACTACAAAAACTTTATTAGCAGACGGACAGCCAATGACCGCTCATGGTCTGGACTGTGACCCACAGAATCACTTGCAGCAAGAGAAACCTTTTTTCAGTATGGTTTACTGGTACTGGTTTAATCTTTTGGCTTCAGATTTCCCTGCTGCTTTTCTCTTCCTTCCCATCAGTTGACTTTTATTTAATTAGCAGCCCCTTGGACATATATTTGCTTCACTTTAATCTTTGTTTATTTGAATCTCCCCACTGACACTCAGTTGCTTTAAGGTGACACATTTATTCCATGTTATTTACTGTGAGTTTTTCATGTCGCTAATAGTATTAAGATTTTCCAGCGAAAGCGTCCTTTATATGAGTAATTGAGATGTAATGAGATTACATCCTAATGAAGAAGAGCACTAGGACCTGACAGGTATGACGCATCGAGTTATACTAACAGGTCTCAGCACGACAACTTTATTAAATCAGCTGCATTAGCAAGAGTTATGTACCAGGCCAAAGATAATCCACATGAGTGAGCTGGGCAGGAAGGGTGGGAGGGGGGAAGTGTGACTGTGGACAAATAAAAGCCTTAAGGTTAGTTTGTATAACATTCCATGCAGAATGGACTCATTGACTGCAGAGACAAATAAACGTGAAATAAACCATTCAAAACCAGTATCTAGATTTATCTGGGAGTTTAGTCCTCATGCAGACTTGTGATCTTGATATTTTGGGGCCTCATTTGGCCTTGGACCTGTCCAGTTGGCACTACAGCAATTTGATTTCTGGGTGCCAGAGAGGCAAGGGTATAAATGAGAGTAGGGTGTTGCCCCTTGGGGAGAGGATGTGATGCTTTCCTTTAAATAAAATACACTGTGTAAGATCCCAGCTCTTTATTTTACATAGGTGCAGGATGAATGCTCCATGCCTCACTCCCAGTGGAGTCAGGATGCATGCCAAGAATCCTCATGTGCAGCCAGGACAATGCCAGTAAATGTCTTGAGGGTTAATGCAACACAGGAGCTGAATCTGACTCCGCTCCCTACCTGCTTCCTGCAGAGCCTCCTTGTTTCAGTTAATGCTTTGAGTGAAAGGACACTTCTGTTTGTTGCTGAGCCTGGGGTCACATTCAGTGCAGGAAAGGCTCCTGGCAGGCTGGGATCTGTGGATATCAGGGCTCTTACAGTGCTGCACAGCAAACACAAGTCCCAGCCAAGGGCTCTGGCAGGAAATGCCTTTCAGCACAAGTTTGGGTTTAAGGTGCCCAATCTAGTTTAGGTCTTAGTCTGCACACAGACTCTGCCAATGCTCCACAGTACACTGCAGTTCCACCTTTCTCTTTCTGGAAATAAAACCTTTTGGTTCTTCTTTAGCATTCAGTCCTGAAGTGAGTTGTTGTACATTCTAATGTTTATAAATTCTCTACAGTTGTGGCAGGGAATGTGAAATGATCTTCAGGCACATCCCAGATAATAATCTTGTTGGTTAGCGCAGCCTTATACATCACCTGTTCGCTTCTTTTGAATTTTTATTTTATTGCCATACTACATAATGCATTTCCATGTGCATCTTTGCCATCTGCACTTCAGTCTTCCATGAGAACTTCCGAGCTCAGTTTGTTGAGTCCTGTGTTGCAATGCCTTGGGTGTACAGAGCTGCATCAGTGAGGCACAATATGTGCTGCTGTTGGTCAGAATTTTGGCTTTTCACAACTGGCTAAGCAGTGCAGCTGGATTGTTTTGTGGGCTGACCTTGTGAACTGAGAGTGGTGATTGAAAGGATGTGCTTCAGTGACTGTACTTTTGTCTTTCCACTTCATGATGCATGTTTTTTGTTTTTGTTTTGTTTTTTTATTTGTTTTGTCAGGATAACAACATATAGCTTCTTAATGCTTTTAAAAATTCCGTATGAATTTATGGGGATGCTCTGGTGGCTGCCCTGTGCCTTGAAAGTGTGCCAGTTCTCAGAACAGGATAGCTGTAGCTTCAGACTCCACCATCTGCAGAGTTTTCACTGTACTCTGGCAAAAAAGTAGTCTGTAGAAGGAATTTATAGATAGACTTCTAAAATTTGTATTAGGGCACTTAGATAAAGAATCCACTTTTATGACAATGAAGAAAAAGTAAGTAATTGATTAAGGTCATAATTTCAGGCACGAGAAGAGTAGGATTTCACCTATTTATTGCAGCCTTGTGGGTCTGGCTAAAGGCATTAGGAAGGTCCTTTTGACAGAATAGCCTAGAGGTTGGCATCTATTTGCATCTGAACGAGGCAGATCATCTGGTTCTTCAGCTATGGGGCAGAGCCTTGAGTCAATGAACTGAGCAAATGTTGCTTCAAGCACTGCAAAATCCAAAGGGGTGCCTCTGTCATTGCCACCACCTGTCTTGTTGCATGTCCCAGTCCTGCTTTAAAGATTTCCAGAGTAGCCTGTAGCCACTAAAGCACTTCCAACTAACCCCTCAGGCCCCACTGAGAGAACTGTATCATGTACATGAGATCTGTTGTGTTGTAACAGGAGTTTGCTTTTGCTGTTTGTCCTCTGTGGCGTTGTCTCCGCATGCCCCACGCATGTTTCCATTAAAGTGTGTTCAGCTCCTGTTTTTTTCTCCGTTTTCATGACACATCCTTCACAGAGCTGTTCATGATTTATTTTGCTTGTTTTCTGTTGATTGTAGATAACACGTGCAAGGAAATAAAACCTGAAAGAGCGTCAGAAAAGCTTTTCATAGCCCTTTTACAACCAGTAGAATTTGACGTAGAAGGTGCAGGTCTGATGATGTAATTATAGTCGGCAGTTACTTTTCAAAGCCACAGGGTTGCAGCACTGAATTCCATGTTATTTCCCATAAAATACGTTGAGTGTCTGTGCAATGGCTGCTGGTTTGAAACTGGTCTGGTTTACCTCAGATTAGGGGTTCTTGGTACCCCCAAATCAGTCCTGTTTTCACATCTGGCTGGTACTGCTCCAGCAAACGTGCTGCTTTCTGTGTCAGTGCAGGGGCCAGGTATTTCTGGGGAGTTTATTTAAATTGTGGAGACGAGTTGCTGTGGACTGTGTGATTCCTCAGTGCTGGTCAGAGGTGTCAGGTCCCTCAGACAGGGCTCCAGCCAGCAGCAAAGCAGTGTTTGAAGTTCAGGAGCTGTTACTGGGCAGAAAGATGTGCAAGGGGCTCTTGTTCTTGAAAGGATCTGTTCGCTATGTGTGGTTGACACAGGTGATGAATGATGACTCAGGGGTTGTTCATTCCACTACCTGTGTTCTGGCAGTGTTTGGATAATCTTCAGCCTCATCTATTTACCCTCTCCCCTGCTTTAATGCAACATTTTTGTTATACTTTGAGACTTGGGTGCAAGTAGTGAGGGTTGATGGCTTAGATTGATCCCAGTTGTGAAGGAGCAGTGTAAGGCTATGTGTCTTTAGGGACAGGGTAAACCAGATCTGACTGAAGTGCAATGTGAGCTGTGATTCTCTCCCTCTTTGAGGGTGTAGTATCTGTACTCGGGAGGTTTAGGTTGCTAAAGGCAGTTAACCAATCCTTCCCATGTTCAAAGCAAGTTGACACTCAGATCTTTATAGACCAATGGTGAGGTACAAGGTGTGAGGCACAATAATGGATATTGGGCAGGTATAAGAAGTTCTAGCAAATGGTGGCAAATTTGAGTTTGTTGCATAATAATTTGGCTGCTTTTGATTTGTCCAGGCCATGTGCAGAAGTGGGAATGTCTAATTATTTTGCTATTCACAAAAACCTGCTTGTCTGCATAAAACCAGTCCAGAATGTTTGTAATCTACTAGAGCATTAGCAGCACTGAGCTTTAGTAACTTGCTAATAATAATACTACACATTGGTTGTGTAACTCCTGAGCTGCTACCAATGGCTCTACAAGTCAAAGTAATGGTACAAGAAAAAAACCAAAACTGGGACCAAGCTGTATTTCAAAAGCTCATAGCCATTAGGATTCCAATTTAAATGATTTTTGGATGAATGGCTCCTGAAGACGTCGCCAGCTTGACCAGTGAGAGCTGCTGGAAACACGGCTGCTCTCTAGGCTATCGATCCCAGTGCGCCAGGCAACGCGACCAACAAAGCAAGTGATGGGCAAGGCCTTGGTTCTGTCTTTGTTTGGGGGTAAATAGCTGTGTGATGCTGTGTGACTGTGGTGGTTTTCAGTTCCTTTAACCAAAATCCAATCCACCTAATAACGCCAGTCTGAACCAGACCTCGATCAATTGACATGTGACCTCATTCCCCTTGTCTTTACGATCCAATATCCTAACTGGGATGGTGGAGATGCATGGTGTAATCTTTCTAATTTCTGCATGTTTTGATTTTGTTGTGTCACTAGGGGAACGGGGAAAGTGGGAAAGGAGCTTTTACAGAAACAAATCAATTGCACACATTTTTGTAAATGCTCCTGGGTGATTGTGACATCTTTCTCTGCTGACTCATAGTTAATACCTTTTATGGACCTTTAATGCCCCAGTAATGCCATAAATGTACTTAAGGTGGCTGATGTGTATAACTTCTACTGTTCTTCTAGGTTTGCAGAAAGTGTGATTGTTACTGTTCCAAACATTTGAGTACTTAGCAACAGAATTGAATGCTCTCATTCTAGGAATAACAATATATAAAAGAATTGACCAGCAGAGCAAAGCACAGTAAAATTCACACTGATTTTCAGCTGCTTTTATTTTCCCATCTCTACACCTGTAAAATGGGTACTAATCCATTCCTACCTTCTAATTTCCTTGGCCTCCTGTGTCTCCATGGAGTGTGAGAAAGAACTTACTGGCCTGTGTCATTGTCCAGGCAAAGTTTATACACAGCCACGTTGTGCAGGAAGACAGATTAACTGCAGAATGCCTCAGTGCTGAGGGCTTCTGGCTGAACGTGTTCTCCGCTGTTCCTAGGTGGCAGAAACTGCAGACACCAACGAAATGGTCAATGGAGCTGCAGAACAGAGGACGAGTTCCAAAGAGTCCAGTCCCGTTCCTTCCCCAACATCAGACCGCAAAGCCAAGAGCGGTGTTCAGGCCCAGACTGCTGCTACCCTCCCAGCCAAAACCCAGGAGATCCCCTCAGCCCAGATGGAGGGCTTCTTACACCGCAAGCATGAGTGGGAGACACACAGCAAGAAAGCCTCCAGCAGGTACAGTGTATGTGTAACACAGGCAGGGCAGCCCAGGGCTCTGCCCAGGATGGCACACAACCATCTCCAGCAGTCTCCCAGCTCCCAGAGACCTCCCAGGCTCCTGTTGCTTCAGGGGTGGGGCTGCAGGGCTGAACACCCCATGTGGAGAACTGCAGTCTGAAGATATTTGGTACAAAAAACAGCGTTAGCCACATTTGTCGGGTGGAAAACTGAGGCAGAGAGATACCATGACTTTCCCGCTCCACATGATGGATTTGTGGCAGTAGTGGGATTCGATTCCAGATCTCTCAAGTTGTATGTTACTACAAGAAAAGAAAACCACGTAGGTGTGACACTAGAAATGTTCATATTCTTCTGACATTTTTCTATTTGCACATTACCACTTCCCACCTACTCTGTAATCTGTTCAGCATGAACAAAGGACAATCGGTGTGCCATAGTCAATTCCATTCCCAAGGAATGTCCTGCAGGTCTCAAACAGGCAGAACTTTGGGATTTGTCTGCACTGAAAAAGCAGACTGGGCTCCTTTGTGACCTGAGAGAGCTCTCAAAACCAGATTTATGACTTGGCTGAGAAGGAAAATGTTCACAGCAAATGCTGAGCTGCACCAACATCTGTGGGATTTGGTGGGAGCCAAAGCACTTGGCAGAGCTGAGATCTCAAGTCAGTACAGCAGTACCAGGATATTCATGCCACTGGAGTTGTTCATACCAAGACAACACCTTTGAGGCAGTGACAGCCACTGTTACTAGTGTCTGGGTATTCTTATTTCCAGTAATTGTTAATTTTCACAGTTCTATTAGAGAATGAGGTGGATGATGCCAGTAAGAGGATTTTTGTCAGTTGAGGATTTCACACAGAGTCCATTCTATTCCACTAATCAGTTTGCAGCACTGTGAGAATTCTTCTACAACAGAGCACTGCCATTAAAAGGTCAATTATTTTGTGTCTCAAGAATGCAAAGTACCCAGTCTGCCAAACAGTCTTCCCAGTGTGAGGACAGGCTGATGTGCTGTCACAGGGACCTCTGGGAATCTTGGTTCCCTTTGGCTTTTGTCTTGAAGCTGTGCTTACATGAAAGAATTCCATGTCTGCAGTTCATGGAACAGCATAGGCTATATTCACATCCTCACACTGAACCAATCTCCCTTAACTTACAAAGGTAATTATTTTTAGTTTCTCCAGTTCTGAAGGTGATAGCATTGGATTTATAACTGCTCTTGTTGTTTCCCATGTCTCAAAGGTCATGGCATAACGTGTACTGTGTCATAAACAACCAAGAGATGGGCTTCTACAAGGATTCGAAAGCTGCTGCTTCTGGCATCCCTTACCACAACGAGATCCCCGTCAGCTTGAAGGACGCAGTCTGCGAAGTAGCAGTCGATTACAAAAAGAAGAAGCATGTGTTCAAGCTCAGGTAAACCTGGGGCAGTGTTCTGCCCTTGGGGAAAGCCATGGTGGGTGTGTTCATTGGAAACCCAGCCCAGCAACTGACCATGAATGCTAACTGCAGCACCTGCTTTTCTGAGCAAGCTCTTCCCAACACTGAGCTGTGGTCTGTTCATCAGAGCGAGCAAGCACAGAACAGTGTTACAATAATCAGAGCACGTTCATCAGATGTGTGTGCCTGCAGTTAGGGGTCTGCATTTCACAGTGCTGGGCTTTTCAGCCACTCCCACTGGAACTGATGGAGAGCAGTGATCGTGGTTCTGTTCTTTTCCAAATCAAGCCTCTTGTTTAATTTTTTCAGTATGAATTTAGGAGACTACTGAAGACATCTCACATTTGCAGGTCTGGAACATATAGTTACAGACCATTACAGTCAAATATGTAAAAGACCTGTTACTCAAAGGTTAGAAAAAAGGCTTTTTCTTGGGAAACTCTTTCATTTACTAAACAATCTTCTACTGTCAACAATTAAAAAATATGTATCATTACACAGCTGTGAGGTAATCCTGTCAAAGAAGACTTACTTTGTGAACTGATTGGGTCATGTGTTCCAAGACAGGTGTTTTGGGGTTTTTTGGCAGAGCAGGGTTGGTGGTGATGTATTTTTATATTGGTGGAGTAGTGCTCTAAAGATCGTAGAATCCCTATCTGGGGAAAATTTGCTTTATAGAAAATATATGTGGAAATATATAGCAAATATTTAGAGAAATGTACCTTTCTTGAAGACAGGCCTGCAGCTATGTGATTCATCCTTCAGACTGTTTTAAACCTCTCTGAATTGCTAATGGAAGTGTAAGCTGTTCCAAATGCAAAGTTAGGCAGGAAAACCACCTGTCCTTTTTTCCCAGTGCTCCATCACTTGCCTCAGGGCCCTTGGTTACTTGCATTTAGGTATTGCCTTTACTCAAGCACTGTAACTTTACTGTTTAATCTTTAATTTCATTTCATAAAGAGGTTAAAATGCTTGCTTTTTGTTGGGAAAGATGGGCAAGCCTGCAGCAGAGCTCCTGCTGCCCTTGCCTCCTGTTTGTTCTGGTGATATTCAGTTGGTTTTTAATTTCTATGTATCATCATATATGTTGTTAAATGTATCCCAGTTAAACCACCTGAGTAAAATCAGTGCAGAAATCAAACAGAAGACAGACTCTGGCCTTCACTGTGAGGAGAGGTAGCTGCTCATCACTAATACTCAGAGTAGGACCTTGAGCCAGCATCACAATAGCTACAAGAGCAGTGCAGCTGCAGAATTTTGCAGGATTTTCACAGGAGCCATAAAATCTCTGGGTGCTGCCTGTGATTTTTTTCTTTTGAAGGTATTGAGTAAACTTTGATAATGTGTTTTGCAACAGAGAAAAGATGCACCTGAAAGGGCAAATACTGAGCCAGCAGCCACATGGGAACATGAGCACCACCCTGAGCATGTTCAGAGCCCAGAGCTACCACATGTGTAACTGCAACAGGGGTTGTTGGGGGCATTTGGCACACAGGACTGTCTTGTGCACTCCTGTGTGCCTCAGGCTGCTCATGTGCTGGAGTCAAACAAGCAGAATTGAACCAGTGTGACCACTACTGAGATACATTTGTGACGGTGTTTTTTTCCAGATTGACCGATGGCAACGAATACCTCTTCCAAGCCAAAGACGATGTAAGTGTGTTTTTCTTTTGGTTTTTTACTGTGCTGTTGGTGCTATTGTAGCATGGGCAGAAGCAGCTGCTGAGAGCTGGTGTGCACTCTGTGTGCAGGTGATGCATAGGCCCAGGGCTGCTCAGGTAACAGCTTCTAGGAGGTGTCTCTGCAGGTGCACAGCCAGAGGGGATGAGTTGGGGCTGTTTTTCCTTGCATTTCCACCTTGTCCCTTCTGCCTCCGCACTGTCGCGGGAGTCATTTGGGGTGTGCTGGTTGTAACAGTTTTGTGCCTTTGGGGCTTCTTGAAGGAGGAGATGAACACGTGGATTCAGGCCATCACATCAGCGATCTCTTCGGACAAAATCGAAGTGTCCCCGACCACCCAGAGCACTCCAGCCTCCAGCCGTGCCCAGACCCTGCCTGCCAGCGTCACAATAACCAGCGAGTCCAGCCCTGGCAAGCGGGAGAAAGACAAAGAGAAAGACAAAGAGAAAAGATTCAGCCTTTTTGGTAAAAAGAAGTGAATTCCATCTCCACACACTGCACTTCTCTGACCGTTCCAGTGGAATTCCAGCATGCGAGCTCAGAACCAATACGTTACTCTCTGTGCCTCATGTTCCTCAATGTGATTGACATTTTTTTATTTATAGAGCGTTTTAAAATAAAAAAAGCCAACAAAAAAAAAATCTAAAGTTACAAATGTATGAGGTGCATTGGGCAGCTTCTGTAGGAGAGGGAGGACCAGGTTTTGGGGGTTTGTTTTTGTTGATTTTTGGGGTTTTTTGGTTTTGTTTTGTTTGTTGTTTTTTTTAATGAAGTTAATGTAGATTAGATCTTAATATTTAAACTGTTCCTCAATTTTGTGAGGCTGTCTTGGAAAATAACCCACTCCTAGTGCTATTGGTATGCAAGGCAGCGGTGCTTTCGAATCTACTGTGCAAATAAGAAACCAATGTACAAATTCTCAAACACATTCACTTCCAGTTAAGGTTGTTATGCTGAGTCCTGACTAGTAGAGCCTTCCCTTGCGATTCTAACAGGAATTAAAGTGGTAGTGTGTTCTCTTTGCTGTAACAGAGTGCAGGTATGCATTGACTCACAGCCCAACGTTGGTTTAACACCACCCGAAGCGTCCCGCATCGAGTACGACAGATAAGAATGTTGGTGTTCAAGACGGATTAACAGGCTGGTACAGTTTTAAATAAGCTGTAATTTCAAATTTCTTTCTTCTTTTTTTTTTTTTTTCCGAAATACATTATATTGTATGTTTCAGATAATTCTAGTACAAAGTATAATAAGACTAGATGTATAATAAACCCTTTAAAATCATCAATAAGTGTAAAAGTGGAACTGAAGCATTTACTGGAAAAGTAATGTTACTCAAATGGTTACTTGCTTGTCAGCTGCAGCACTGTGTGTTATAATTTTGCTACATTACCTTGCTCTTTGATACATAGTGTGCATTTCTGTCACTGTAACTATTGTAATGAAAAATTTTCATCTTACTGCACAATCAAAAATTACATTTAATAGGAATGAACTTTCAATGACTGGGCCTGTAGTCAAGAGTAGTACTGGAACTGGCTTTCAGTTGTATCGAACTGTACCTCTAGACTTTTACCCTATCTGTTAAATATATGCGATGTCATTAAATGCTTTTAAAACTAAATATGCTGGGTAAGTTTCTTATTTCATTTCTGACAATGTTAAATCATAATTTTGAAAGATGATCAAAAATAAAGTTATTTTAAAATGTCATCTCTCCTGTGCACTGAAACTGATGTCTTCAAGTGTAATTCCATTCTTCCGTGCAAAAGTTCATTCTGTAATAGTGGTTTTCTCTCTTCCCACTTTTCTTTCCCTTCACTTCTCACCTGCCCTCTGTTTTACCCTGCCTCCCAGATTAAGTGCCAAAAATAAAGAGAAGTGGAATTAAATGAATATTTTGAAAAATATTCTGATATAGATACTTTTTGTGAGAAGTGAAACCAGCAGAGTGGATGGGAGTAAGCACATCAGAGGCTGGGGCAATGGAGTTCCCTGAACATTTGCCCAATGGAGGTAAAGCTCCGTGTTCCAGCTGGCAGCAAAAGGACATCATTTTGAATAAGCACCGCTCTCCAACTTTCTACCCACCTTTTGCTCAAGTGCTTATGTCCTTTCCTTACTTTGGATACCACCTAGGGAACCATCTAATAGGAATAGCTCTAAGAAGCTATTGAATGAAATGTAAAGGAACCTGGGTTTTAATGTACTGTGATTGTTAAAATCCACTCAAATATTAATTTTGGTAGAAAGCAGATAAACTGCAAACTCACAGGCTTCCAAGTGACAGTTTCCTGAACATGTGAACTAATACAGTGTCTTAAATTATTTTCATGGAGTGTACAGTTCTCTGAGTTTTTCTTGTTTTCCAAAGTTTTTGGTTATTAAATGATGGAGTATTCATGTACACAAGTTTTTACTCTGTAATGTTATACTGCTCAGTCTAATTATTAGTCAAGTGTAGGCTAACACTGCTAGTATTGTAAATGTAAAATTTAATATGTTAGAAAAAGCTGAAGTTTAGCCTTATGAGAGACTATGAAACAATTTTCTGAGTTGATTAATGTGCACAGAGATGTTGATGCCTTGTATATTTGTCATTTCAACTGAGCTGGTGCAATGAGCAGTCAGGCAGATGGATCTCGACAGCCTGTGGTGTGTGATTCTGTAGTGATTTGGTTGAACATTGCCTTTAGAGTTGTTTTCTGTTTTGTCTCACTCCTTACTGGAAGTTATTCCCAAAAATGACTTGAATAAAACTCCTGTCTGCTTAGAGACTGACTGGAAGTTGCTGAGGAGCAGGAGTGAATCCCAGTAAGCCTTGGAGCCTCAGGGAGCAGTTCCCTGCAGAGAGAGGTCAGGAGGAACCTCCCTGGACAGAGCCAAGTCAGAGAAGTCAGGTCAGTGCACACATCCGTGTGCCAGGGCAGAAGGGAGAGGAGTGCGGGAATATCTTGGGTCATGTGAAGGGAGGGACTGCTGCCAGAAAACACATGGGGAACAGGAAACTGCAAAGGTGGGGCTGAAACTGGAGCAGGCTGTCACTGCCACTGGTGTCACCTGCCCAGAGGTGGCCGTGATGCTTTCTGAATTGCACCAGTGAACGTGGCTGGAGCGCTAACAGATGAATGGTCTGTTCCTCCTGGAGCCGCACTGAAGAGTGAGGATTTCTAGCTCAGTGCAACACATTACTGCAGCTGTTTTGTACCTAAGTTGTAATAGTTCCTCTGGAGATGCATTGCAAAAGTAATTCAGAACCTCAAATTTTTCAAAGAAAATTAATTAAGGCAAACCACTTCCCAGCTGTGTTGCTTGTCATTGGTAAAAATTGTCCTGTAGTCAGGTCAGTCTCCTTTTTTTCATCTTGGAGGGACCCTCACATCTCATTCTAAGCTGGGGGAAGGTGTCAGAGGGTCCTTCCCATATCCAGGCAAATTGAATACAACGTGGGGAAAAAACCCAGAACCCCTCAGCCATCAGAATTTAGTATGTGTTGGTGGGAGGGTTTTCTTTTAGATTAATTACAATAATCTGTTAATCCGTCTGTTCTGCACAGGGAATATGCTTTGTGGCAGGGCTGTAGTTTGTATGAGGATGATTAATAGTAATGGTAAAGAATGGAATTATTAATCTCTGTCCGGGTGAAGTATTGGTTTAAATGTTTTTTCTCTTCTCTATTGTCTCTTTTCTTATGGTTGAATTCTCAAACTTTCAGAATTTAACTTAGCAATAAATAACTTGCAGGGATGAGAGTTCTACTGCTTTTGGTGGCTGGGTTTTTTGTTTGGTTGGATTTTGGTTTTTTGTGGGTTGTTCGTTTGGCTTTTTTTTTGTTTTGTTTTTGGGGTTTTTTTGCTACCTTTGCTGATCACAGGCAGCTGAAGAAGTAGAGACACTTAAATCCCAATGAGTAGGAGCAAACATTAGTCCTTTTCATTAAAAAAACACAATCAGAAGACCAGGCTGTGCTAAATCCCTGATTAATGTTAAGAATGAAATTACTGGAAGAAGTGGATACCTCAGCCGTGTCCGTGGGCTGCCCAGGGGAGGCCGCCCCCTCGGGGGTCGCAGTGCTGTGTCCGGCGGGCCCGGGGCAGTGCGGGGCGGTGCGGGGGACGCGGGGCTGGGTGTGCCCCGCTGCCGCCCGCGGGCGCACCCGCAGTGTGTCATAATGCAGCACAGCCCGAGCGGCCGGCCCGCAGCACACGGCCGGGGACATCGCTCGGGCTGCTGGCCATTCAAACACCTCAGGGAATGAGAGGAGAGCATCCTGTGCGTCGGGGCCTGCCGGATCCTCCCGTGCCCAGCACCACCCCCCAGCTGATCAGCCGCGTGGTGGTGAGCACCACAGTGCAGTGTGAATACATATTTTTCTGTGTCTGAAAATATCATTTATTTTATATTCCAAAGTAAGGATGTCACACGATACTGTTTCTCTCTTAGATGAGACGCTGGGGTGGCTCACTGCGTTGTAACGGCAAAAACTGTCTGGGCCTAACACGAATTTTGTTGCCACTGCTGTTCTCCTCCCACGCCCAGATGAGACAAAACTGTCCCTTGCTCACCGAGTGCCGGCATCGTCCATGAGAGGTCACTGTATCCAGGGAGATGCTGAGCTGCGGCGGAGCCGCTGCCACCGGGACAGCACACCGAGGATTATTGGTGCACTCGAGAGAATGAAGAGCTCGGATCAAATTTCTCTTCACTCAGAAAGTCAGATTTCTAAGGAGTTATGTAAACTCGTGGCAAGATTTAGACACGTCTCAGCTGAATCATCGTAGGAGGGAAGTTGAGTCAAGTATGGCAGCCAGGATACGGAAAGGTGAGGAACACCTCCATCCTTACTGTGGCTGGAAAAAAGGAGGTTCTGTGGGAAGATCAAGCTTTCTGCAGTGATTTTAAATCGGTCACTGATGTTTCATGAAGAGATGGCAGAAAGGCAGCCCCCCAGGCTGGATGAAGGCAGTCAGTGTCCCGTGAGATGGGAGGTCTGGGAGACCTCGGGCTGCTGTGTCTGAGTGCAGAGGGTGTGATAGGCAGGTTTGATCCTTCTGCTGTTCCTGGGTGTCCTGCACAGCTCTGGGACAACAGCAGAACCAATCTGTTGGTCAGCACTTTCCCTCCAGGCTGGTTGTGGGAAGAGCCTGGTCTGCCAGGTCTCTCTAAAACAGGCGTTAGCATGGAAAAGGCTCCATTTTTTATTTTCTCCTTTTTCCCTAATGCTGTTTCTGGCCAGATCCAAGCATTTCATTAATGCAAATCTGTATTTCTGCCCACAAGGAATAAGAGCTTAGAGCCAATTCCCCTGTTACAATTTTGTAGTTAAATTGTAAAATCACTGAGAGGCATCAGTCGAGATTGGCTTAATGTAATGCCAGGCAACAAATAAACAGAACTAGATCACAGCTCCTGCTTCTGATCCCTCCCCTGAGTTCTTAGGGATTTTATATAATTTTCAAAAGCATTTGCAGCTCAAATAAGAGGTGCCAATTTTGAAATACCAATTATTATGCCATATCTGCATCTGTTGTACATTCATCCATAAAAATATGAGTTATAAAGGCTATTTTGTGGAGCACAGATCTAGGACATAACACAGATGTTTCTGGGAGGGAAAACCTCACTGTTCATTGTTAATCACAGCTCTTGGATATGTAGAGTGGGCAGGATGTATCACAGAGGATTGGAGTTCATTTGAGATGTGGTTCTTTCTGGCATCTTCTATACAAGGCATGCTTTAAAGAAGCAAACCAAACAAAACCAAAACCAAAACCAACCAACCAAAAAAACCCACCAACATGCCCCCCCCCCAAAAAAAAACCAACACCAAAACCCTCAAAAAACCCAACAGCAGCAGCAAAGGGTCCCTCTGGCAGAGCGGTGACTGTCACTCAGGTACAATGCTACATTAGCTGGTTTTTACATTTAATACTGAAAAAAAAAAGAAAAAAGTAGTAAAGTCAAAGGATATGGGTTCCTGGCCAATGGGCTCCTTGCCACGATGAGGAAGGAAAAGTGCTGCTGCTATTGCCAATTTTTATGTATCTTTTAATTATGTTCTTCAGTATATTTTAAAACATTTTTACAGTTACATGAAATTGGAAGTATATTCAGACTACTCTTTTTTTTTTAACAGAAATGCCCCCTTTTAACTTAGGTTCACACTTTGTCTTGGCTTGTGTTTCTCATTCCATTCTCTTTGTAATGCTGAGGGCTCCAGAACCTGGAATTAACACACGAAAAACAGCCCAAGAAAGCATCCAGGATATTTGCATTGTGCTGACAGTGAACAGCAGGCTGCAGCATTGAGGAGCATTGTTAGCAATATGACAGCTCCTAACAGGAAAGTAATAATGTTGTGTTTTGTTTTATTTTTTTAATTGGAAAAAAAAATACACATAACCTTATGCTTAAATTAACTGAATTAATTCAACCACCACCAAAAATTTATTAAATTCTTGAGAGTACAGATTATAGAAAAATGTATGAAATAGAACTTTTGTTGCTCCATGTTAAAGGTTTTTTCTTTGAGGTCTTTATGGGGTGTTCGTTCATGTCTAGTGTACTTAATTGCTAAAACAGTGATAATAATTTTTTTTCCCCAAAATGCAGGATGTAAATTTTCCTAAAGGGTTAAATATAAAGTTCAGCTTGACTGCTTTCACTCACAGAGAAGTGACAGCCATGGCAGCAGAAGCTTGAAACTAGTTTTTTATTTGTCCTGGTTGGATAGGTGAAGAGCCCATCTTATTGATTAATTTTACCATGTAAATTAGATAATTAACAAAAAAATCATTAAAGGAAAGCTGTGATCACATGGAAGTTATTCCACTGAATAATACCAGGGTGGGAAAGGATCAAGGATTCGTGAGGGGCCGGTACGGATCTCTTCTCTCCCCTGACCAGGACAGGACCCGAGGGAATGGCTGGAGCTGTGTCAGAGCGCAGGGTCGGATATGAGGGAAAGCTGTGGGACACTGCCCAAGCTCGCCAGGGAATGGTCACAGCCCCGAGGCTGCCAGAGCTGCGGGAGTGCATGGACAGAGCTCCCAGGGACAAGCTGGGATTGCTGGGGTGTCCTGAGCAGGGCCAGGGGCTGGACTGAACTATCCTTGTTGTGGATCCCTTCCAACTCAACATATTCCACGATTCTACGAAAAAACAAGGTGCTTGTGGGGAGCAGCTGCTGGGGAAGGAGTTTAAAAATGTGACTGCGAATTTGATTGTATTTTCTGAGACTTTTGAAGACTATTGCACACGGGAAAAGCAGAAAGATGGGGGAGGTTTGCCTAAATCGCGTGTGCCTGGCGGGGGAGGAGGGTGGCTGGGCACTGCCGGGCGCCGCTGAGGGCTCCGCGGTCCCTCAGGAGGAAGCGCGGGAGCGGCCGCGGCACCCGGCAGGGCGGGAAGGCGGCTCCGCCTCAGGGCCGGCGTGGCGAGGGCTCGGGCCCGCCCAGGGCCGCACTCCTGCCGGGGGCGGCTCTGGAGGCTCCGGGGCTCGCGTTCCCCGGGGGCGGCTCCGGAGGCTCCGGGGCTCGCGTTCCCCGAGGGCGGGTGTCCCGCTGCCGTGTCCTGGAGCGCTGCCGGAGCTGTGGCCCCGTGTGCGAGAGGTGCCGGCGCTCCGCTCTTCAGCTCGGTCGGTGTGAGGCGTGTTGTGTGGAAAAAAGGTACAGGGGTCGTCGGCCTTGGAATTCCCTCTTCCCATCCGTCTGGCGCTGTGCACTGTGAATGGGTGTTTGGCTCTGCTCCTCTGCATCGTTTTCCCTGCGGTTGTGGCCTTCTGTAGTGAGTTTCTGAAAGGCTGGGTTTGCGGTCCTGTGCAGTGATACTGTGTTGGTCTTACCACCACCAACATGCAGCAACCAAGCTCGACAGATAATGGTAATATGAATTTTACTTTAGTAAAAGCAGAAGGCAAGAGAGGAAATATGTTCTTTATAACATCATTCCAAAGGATGACAGTGGAAAAAAAAAAAAAAAACAACAAAAAAGTGGGGGAAAAAATAGCTACAGTCCCCGCTTTCTCATGGTGACTTGGAGTGTTTTGTGACTGAAAACGGGAAAATAAGATTGTCTTAATTACATAGTCGCGATAGACCCCAAAAGGAGAAAGTTTTTGGTTGCTGGGGGTAAGGGTGGGGTAATATTCCCGTATCTATGTTGGATGTTGTATATGAGATGATACGGAAAGAGAGGATTTGTATGAGAACTCAGAGTACTGGATCCCCCTGAAAAGCCTCAGAAGCACCCCCGACCACCCAGAGTGGTCACAGCACTCACAGAACATCTCCCCCATCTAAGCAGAGTTCCCCTTATCCAGGCAGAGCTCCCCCACCCGAGGAGAGCTCCCCTCATCGAACGAGAGCTCCCCAGCCAAGCAGAGCTCCCCGTCCAGGCAGTCCTTTTGCATTTTAAACACAGGTGCACGCTGCGGTTCCAGTGCCACGGGTTTTGTGTTTTCTTCTCTTCCAGCTCCAGCCCGAGGGTAGATATGTTAAAAAGAAGAGCGCCCAGGAAGCTTTGTGCAGGAAGGCAAGAAGGTGCAACACGGGAGACGCAGCGGGGAGACTTTGGCAGGTGGTGCTGGTGACGCACAGAAGTTACTTTGCCTTTGGAAAGAAAAAACCTGTCTCTGCTGCTTATGTAGGTANATCGCCGCCGTTCGCAGGGGAGAGCGTGCCGGGGAAGGCGGGCCGGCGCTCGGCCGTGTGTGCCGGTGGGCAGGGGGCTGGTTATCATGGCGGATCGGACGGCTCCGCGCTGCCAGCTCCGGCTGGAGTGGGTGTACGGCTACCGGGGCCACCAGTGCCGCAACAACCTGTACTACACGGCAGGGAAAGAGGTGGTGTACTTCGTGGCTGGAGTCGGCGTGGTTTACAACACCAGGGAGCACAGCCAGAAATTCTTCCTCGGGCACAACGATGATATTATCAGGTAAGGGGGCTGACTTCTTTGGTGGTGGGGTGGGGTGGGGTTTAAAGGGGAGGGAGGAGAATGTAGTGCTGGCACAATACCCCCTCCTCGCCTCTTACAGTTCGGCTTGTACCTGCCGTTTTAGAGCAGCTCAGATTTGTTAGCAGCAGTCTCTGCGAGAGCTGAATCTCTAGATACTGTTGATTATCATTATTTCGTAGCAAAGCTTGAAAATGTTGCCGTAAAAAGGGAGGGAAGGTTAAGTTTTTCTATTGCACTGCACCAAAAGCAAAGCACTTCATCTCAGCACTGGAAAGATCTCAATGCAACAGTGCTGCAAAATCGTGGCTACAATACCTTTATGTTTCCCGAGCTGGGACCCCAGCTCATCAATTCTGACCTCGTACAGAAGGCAGGTGTAGCTCTCACCGCCCTCAGAAAATCCCAGCACGAGAGAGCCATAAATCTGACACGTAGCTCAAATTAATCCAGCTTTAATATCATCCAGAAAATGTGAATCAAATTCAAGTTCAGCTGTTTGCACTCCAGGCAAAAATTCCCAAGTGTGCTGGTGCAAGATGGCTACAGAAGGACAGGACTTACTCCTCATCTGTCCAGTTCATTGTTTCTTTCTCTCAAATTCTGCCTGAGAAGTGGATTAATTGATGTTTTTGTCCTACAGAAATGCTGATTTTTTACTGCACCTCAGGAAAAAAAAAGGTGCCCTTACAGTGTTCAAGGCAGTATTTAAAAAAACCTGTCCAAAATATAGAAATTCATGTCAGTAAAATAGAAAATTAATGTAGCTACTACTTGATGAGAGAAATCTGAGCCTAGAATATCCTCATGAAGGATGTTGCCTGGTGATGCCACTCCTCTGAGCACAGCTATCTGCTGCCCTCCTTGTTCACCCAGTTCAGCATGAATGAAGCGTTTCCTGGATGATGTGAAACCAGAACAGTCCCAGGTGACTCATGGTGTGGGAGTGCTGTGGAAGCATCTGCTGAAGCCAGAGTTTTGACAGTCCCTAACCAAAAAACACAATCGTCATGTAATCCTTGTTTGCAGAAAGCCATCCGCTTTTCCCAGGAAGATATTTTGGCTACTGTGTATCCTCGTAGTACCCTTCTCCCCTTCTCTAGGATGTGTTAAAGAAGCAGCATCTCATCAAGTACAGTGCATGTGCCTCAAAGTTTATTTTGGTCCCAAAGGTATTATCAGCTCCAAAAGGCTGCTGAAAATAGACACTGGGATGCTCAGAGAAGAGTCAGTATTTCAGAGGCATCTGTAAGATCTTGAAATTAAGTTCTGCTTGTTGTATGGACATAAAAATTGATATTCTTTGGGACAGGAAGTGTAGCCCATGTAGAGAATTGTGTATTTCTGTGCTTATGTTTGCATTATTATAGTATCTGACAGCACCTCCTTCCCCAAACTGGATGTATTGTAAACCTTCTGTACCCTTTACTTTAAGACCTATCACACTGAGAGTCTGCTTTTGGCAGCGTCGTGTTTGGAAGGTACGAGTGGGGTAGAAAGAATGAATGTCTCATATTTATACTTTGACACTGATTCTGCCTATTGTGATCTTTAAAGGAAACTAGAACCGTGTGTTCAAAGGGGTTGTGTCTTGAGGGACTTGCTGAATGTCCAACTCATGCTTTGGAAGGATGGGTTTTGTTTCTGATCTGCAACACCATCAGAATTCTGGTGGAAAACTGTAGTTTCCACAAAGGATGACACATTTGGGTCCAGAAGGCCTGAGCAGAAGCCAAGCAACAGTTCATATCAGCTCTTAGTGGCCAAGAACTGTTGCTGTCACCATGTGGGTTTAAGGAAGGGCAGACTTTCCAGAATGCTGCTGGAATCCTCTGTTGTTTGTGCCATGGCATGGGTGCTTGCCTCCTTTGCCAATGGTGCACTGTGCAATCCCTACTGACATAATATTCCATCACTGTAAGTACTTTAAAGTAGATGATGTCTTGTGTGGTCATTGCTAATATGACTTATAAATGTGGGAATTTAAATTCTCACATTTTAAGCTTCACACCTCACATCCATTTGAGATGAATGGGATGAATGTACTTGTCCAATTTTTCTGGGTTTGTTGGGATTTACTTGCTTGGGACCAGCTTCCAAACAACAGGGGGTGCATTTGCAGACCAACAGGTTGTAATTTCTAAAGAGGTTTGAAACACTGTTTAAAAAGAAAAACTTGGATTTTGGAAAATACCGTGAATCACTGAGACTGGGAGGCCTTCAAGTGGGAACCTCTTCTTCTTCCGAGGACTGCTGTTATCTCCTTCTGTGATTCTTTTTTTGTGTTTTTGTGAATGCTGTTTTGTTGAAAAAAAGATGATAAACCCATGATTCTCAGAAGTAATAGCATGCATTACCTTGAAGTGTTTACTGAAGTCGTGAAAGGGGGTATTTGTCCTTGGTGAAAAGGGCAGGTGTGGATGTTTAATATGTTCTGCAAGATTAATAGTTCTGTCTCTTGCAGCAAAATAATGCATCTTTTGCATCAAAATAATGCAGCTGGACATGATTTAGTTTGGGCTAAGGCAGATCAGAATGCATTGGATTAAATTGCATTGTATTGGAGAAATGCCATTTTTTCCAAGATTCACATTTGAAAGGCGAGTTCTGCCTGTACAAGAACTGAATGTTCTGCACTCAGCTAATCAGGTCGCCGTTCTGAGCAGTGGGAAGGGAGCTCGGAATTGTCCTGTTTTTTGTGTGAAGCCACCACCAGGTGCTGTGCTTCCAGCGCTTCCTCCTTTAACTTCAGGGGGAGATGAGGTCATGAACCACCGATTTAACCTTTAAGTGAGCTCTGTTTTGCAGAGGAGTTTGTGAGTAACCCCCAGAGCATTAGCTTTGATAGTAACTTTCAAAAGAACAGGTTTCTTATTTTATATCGTGCATTACTTGTAGAACAGTGATCAGTTAGATCAATCCTTGTTTTTCTCTCAATTAAGTGTTCAATGGAGACAGTTTTTTCCTATTTTTTTTCTGCAATTTGTGCATGTAAAAGCCACAGAAAACAGCAAAAATAAAAATATAACCAGTTGAGATACTTGTCACTATCACTTAAAGTACAACTGATTTTATCTATTTCTGCAGAAGTTATTTGTTGACAGAGATTCCTAACCCTGAGAAATTCTTCCTCTGGTGTAGTGACAAAGTAATTGCCCCCTGGTTTTGAGTTTCAAGAATTTCTTCAGTATTGAACATTCAGTTGTCTTGAACATATTGTATTGTTATACACCCTGGTTTCTTGTGGAATCTGGTAGTTTGTATGTCATGCACTTACAAAAGCAGCTTTGCATCCTGGCTGCCTCCACGCCAGTCTCTCGTGAGACAACAAGCCTGCCTCCTCTCCCAGGTCTGTGTTCTACCTGCAGAGCCCTCCTGTTACCCCTGGATTCCAGAGCTGGTTTATCCAAGGCTGCTCACAGTGCAGCAGCAGTGTCGGATTTATCAGAATATTGCTCTAAGTGCACTGGGGGGGTGCCCCTGCTCTGACAGATTGAGATTAAAACCGCGGCCGTGCCGCTGGGGATGGGATTTACTGGGCTGTGGCAGCCACTGGGGCCTGGCTTGTTCTCCACAAGGGTCGTTTCAGGAGATTGGATATGTGTCAGGATGTGGTTTTCTTGTCTTGCTGCTGAGGGGAAAAAATGAGTAATATGCTTCAAGCAATGTTGTGTTTGATTGCTGACCACAGTAAATACAATTTCGGAATTAGTAAATTGATGGCAGAGCTATGCAAACCAAAACCTCAGAGACAGAAGAGCTAAATTGTACTTTAATATTTTTATTTAAAATTATCTGTCATAATAATTCTGTTTATAGGGTTATGCTTATTTGAAGGGATCTAAAACTCTTTAAATTTCTGTTCAGTTGCCACCATTTGGATGGTGACAGCAGTTGTTTGTTGAAGAGTGATGTTCAGGTTACTGTGGTTACTGTTTATCACCAGTACCTGGGAGCTGCAGCTTGGGCTAATCCTGGACTTCAGACACCTGCAGTAACCTCAGAGGACTGAGATTCGGTGACCTAAAAGAGAGCACAGGAGAGATTTTCAACAAAGAAATTGCAGCCCTGTTTTTTACGTGGATGCTACACCAGTGCCTCCACCAGGCCATCCAAAATGAGACATGGCTCACCTGGGGTGAAGCAGGGTTTGGGAACTGTTTTGCAGCAGCAAGTTGTTAAATTAGTTTCTTATTAAAGAAATTAATTCCCTGTAAAAACTCCTCTAATCAGCTTGTTGCCTCCTTTGCTTTCAGTGCTGGAAAACCTGGGGAAAATGCTGTTTATTCCATGAAGTTCCAGTGGTCTCTTTTGCCTCTACTTGAGTGCTGTGCTGCACTTAGATTTGAAGTTTTTATCAGGGCGTGAGCTGCTATAAATTGGTTTCTTAAATTCTGTATTAATGCATCAAATGTGTAATAATATACAGTTACAGTGTCTTATTGAAAGTGATTTAGAACTACTTAGATCAGCTCAAAGTGGAGAGAAACTCAGCAGCCATTTGTCACTATGTGTTGATGAGAATGGTCATCATTTCACCACAGCCTTTAACCAGGGCAGTCTAAACCTAATTTCTAAATACATTTTTTTCATTTTCTATGTGTTAAGTCTCTGCATTTTTTTTTACTTGTTTTATTTCAATTTGATTTCAGATGGCCAAGAGTGATGATGGTCAGGTAGTTGTGTGTAATCACTCACTACGAGGATGAAAACTCACAGAAAGTGTTTTCATATGAGTTAACTTAATTTCAAATTAAAAAAAAATATCTGCAGCTCAAAGTACTGGAATTTTTCTATGTGAAAGTAGGAGGATATTTGAGGTCTGTAAAAAGGTCTTTTGCTGACTTGCCAACTACTCAGGTTTTTTGTAATCTTGGTAAAGAGCAAAAATGCCCCCTTTTCTTCCCACCTAAAGACTGTTCTTTGGAACAACAGCTTGTTTTTCCTGAGGTGCATTTCTACCACAGGAACGTTTAGTTGTCTGCACTGGCTGTCGAAGAGACATGTTAAATTTAAATTCCCCTTTAGAGGTGGTGTTTATAAAGGCCTGGGAATAGACCTAAAGCTTTAGGGAGGCCTGATCTTAAGGCTGAGTGTGTGTTTAGTGAAGCTTCTTCAGGCATTCCAGCAGCACAATGAACCTTGGTGTGCTTAACCTTATTGCTGGAGCTTCTGTGCGTGCTGGGGCTGGAGTCTGTTCTTTCTTCTGTGACAGATGGATGGAAATACACTAAAATGGTGGGAATTAAAACACAATGTAAAGTAAAGACTACTCTCAGAGTGATACAGCAACCCTGTTTTTTTGGCTGCCTAACACTCCTTGTTCCAAAAGATTTTACTGGATTTTTTATAGGGAATTTTGAGTGCCTCCATTATTTTAGCAGACTTGAATGTTCAAGGCATAACCGTACATGAAAACTGCTGACTGGCACTGTGGTTTATATGTAGTCATACTAATACTGATGCCTCCACATGAAAATTGGGAATCTATTCATGCTAAACATCTGCTTCCTCATACTCAGAAACTGTCTTCCATATGCAGAGATAAATATTGCAAGTGTCCTTTATTGTGGTAGTAACCTACTACTTACAAATATTAATTGCAAATAACAGTTTTGGGCAAGAGGAGCTGTACTTTTGAAGAAGAATTTTCTGTGTTTTTTTCCAAGAGATGTTGTTTATTTTAGAAATTACTGTAGTAAAAAAGACAATAAAAAACACCCTCTGTTTTTACAGCACTACCTGCAGTTAAGGAGCCTTTTTGCTTTCACCCTGACCAGGCAGACCGTGTCCTAAGAACTCTTTAACTGAAGGGTAGTCACAGTCAGCTGCTGTCTGACCAGAAAAAGTGTTAAATGTACATTTCTTGACTTTTCCTTCCATCTCTCTAGTGTTTGAGTGCTATCTGTAAGGTACTTTAAGGACCTTTTGGCTTCTCCCAATGCTGGAATCCATGATTAGGTAAAAGTTGAGCTTTCTCTGGGGCTTTTCTCTGTCAGCAGATCAGAGATGATGCCACTGGGACCTGCTCTCTGGCCCTGGTCACACCAGTGCTGAACATGTACAAGTGTGGCTGCACTTGAATGAGATTTTAGCAGGTCTACAGCAGGTTCCTGGTCCCTCTAGGATTTTGAGTGATTCTCATCTGTTTAGAAATGATTTATTAAAAAAAAAAATGAAATGCTGTTCAGTGAAACTGCTCTTTCTTAATGGTTGTAAAACAAGTTTCTAATATACAGTTGTGTTCCTGATTCAGGGTCTCCTGCAGATGCAGTGACTGTTGCATGTGTGCTGGTCTTTTACTTCCACAGGGGGTTTGTTTGGGTTTTTTAAAATAGGTGGCATCTGGAAGTGGCCACAAGCATCTAAAAGGATATTGTATTGAGCCTTTATGAAAGCTGTCTTTAGCTGAAAGACCTGTTTTAAAGCCTTTGCTTGTTAGACTGAAGAGGTTTGTGTGGTTCTGTCTGGGATCTCAAGCTGTTTTAGGATGGGCATCTCTGTGCTGCATTCCTTGTAATGCAGTCCCTCCTTCCCAAGAGGGGAATGATGTAACTGCCTTTCCCAGGGAGTTCTCTCTGTGGTTTGGTTGGTGTGTGGCTGTGGCCCTGCAGTGAATTGGGTGCTGTCACTGCCCTGCTTGGGCTGTGTGAATGTGAGGCTTGGCACAGCTGAGGCTCTGTTGCTGTACTAACCAGAGTTACTGTTCTGCCTTGGGTGCCCTTTGACATCCTAGTACTGGAACCGACTTTTAAAGAGTTGCACACAGGCTATGGGGTTGCAGAAAAGAGAATTTTACTAAAGATACTTAGAAGAAGTAGCCCACTCAAATCCCAGCCAGGAATACTGCTGTATCTTCTTGGGTCAACCTAACTCCGTGGGTCTGGCAGGTTTCATTAATTGTGTCAATAAGTAATAATTCACTGAGCATTTGTAAAAGATGCACAACAGGACACTATTACCTTCCACATTCACTCCCATTCTCTTCTTTGAAGCTTGATGAGATTTTTTGATTGATTAATATTGTTAAATAATGATGTTAAAGAAATGCTATTTTCTTTTGTGTGTGGCACTTTCCTCCTCCTTTTATTTCCCCCACTGTGTCCTTTAATCAGTTGCTTTCTGTGTTACAGGTCATGCCATTCAGAATGCACTCAAATTTTTGTAGGCCTTCTTTTGGATATGGGACTCCTTGGAATATAGAGTTTGTGATATAATTGTATCACAGATATCCAAATAAATATTTCAAATTATTTTCAAATGAAAATTTGACATTTCATATAGTGACAGAGAATTTTGGCAAAGAATAAATTAAGAGAGCTAATTCCCATTATTTCTCTTCCATTAAGTGAAGGAAGAAGATCTTTCTAAAGGAATCCACACATCTGTTTTAGGCTCATCTTTCTTCTGTCTTATCTCCTCTCTGGCAAGGACAGTTCAGATTATTAAAAATTCTTCTTTTATCCTTTTAAGTTATCTTTATATCCTTTTAAAAATCACTTTTCATAAATTCAGGTCCTCCCTGGCAGACCACTAATAGTTTGGTGAAAAAACCCCAATTTTATAAATAATTGCAATCTTAAGAAAATAGATATAAAGAAATTTCTTCCTTTGAAATAGAATTTAGCCAAGAATACAGAGTTTTGAGGGCTTTGTGTTTTTTGTTAATTTTATTTTCGTCTTTAGTTTTCCCATGGCTTCTATCAGATTTTCCCATTTAATTTTTTTTTTCTCCTTTAAGGAGACTGATTTCATGGAGAGAGAAATAATATGCAGCATAAGAAATAGCATTTTAGTTTTGTTTGCAGAATGAGCAGAGTGCAGACACCTAAAGGAGGCCTCACACTGGCTCTTGGCTACTCCCTTCCCATGGAGGGTTTGTCCATTGTAATTCTTCCCTTAGGTTTGTACTGAAGAATTGGGTGCCATGCATCTTTTTGTCTTATCTGACATGGGGAAAAGAATGAAGCAAAAAGGATATTTTGCTCAGGAAAACTGTAAGAGAATAGAAAAGCAAGTAGGTATCTGAACTGTTATCAAGGACATGTGAGGCCTTCTTTAATAGCTTGTAGGTTTTGAAGCTCTGAAAGAAATTAGGCTCTTCAATCAGCAATGCAGAGACCTCTGTCCCTGCACAAGACTGCGTTGCTATTTCCCGCTCTGGCTGTCTGCCACAGTATGGTGAAATCTGGAAGTCTGCCCAACCCCACCGAATGCACTTGATTAGCAGATTTTATTGGAACAGCACCACCCGCATCCTACCCTGAGCTTGTGCTCCAAGATTCCGCCCAGCTGCAGCCTCCGGTGCCGTAGGAGCCATCGGCGAGCCCACCCTCCGTGAGGCAGGGCACAGGGCGTGCTCTGTGCCGAGGCAGAAGGAAGCACAGGGGATGCAGTGAGCAGGGAGATGGGCTGTGTTCTCCACATCAGCCTGGCAGCCGTGGCTGAAGCCTGCTCTCTCTCCTACCGGGAAGGGGAAGGCAAACCCCTCTGTAACATCCCTGATACCATAAGCTAGAGAAAACCCCCAAGTATTAGCAAACGACAAGCAGTAAACCAGATTATAACTGCCTGAAGCTACACGCTGCCAGGCAGTTACATAATGTCACAAAACTCCTCAGCCTCCACTGCAGCACTGAGTCTAAAATACAGCAAAAAGGGCTCGGGTGAGCCCGGCTCTCCGAGCTTTCACTGAAAGCCCAACTCCAGGTTCCCTATCTCTGCTCTGAAGAGTTGGCTAAGAAACCATGAGAAAAAGAGAAATAATAGTAATAGGCAAGAAAATGAGTCACAGTGCTTACATAAAAAACATAGAAAGGCATAATTCCATGTTTGTTTATGTAACTCCTGGTATCAGTCTCACAGAACAGAAGTTTGAAAGGCATTCTTTGGATCATGATAATCTCCCTTAAATACAGCATGTCGTGGATTTTGACATACCTTCACACCAGCTCTTTCCTATTTGTGTCTGTGACTGCACATCCTTTAAAACATAGGTAAAATTAATAACTGGTTGGATAATTAATAATTATATATTGCATTAAAAGACATGTTTTGAATAATACAATATAGGTCCTGTATTCTGAGGGTGCCTAGTGCAGCTGGTTCTGTGGAAGGACAGATAAGATGAGTTGGTTTGTGAGCATCTTTTCAAAAATGTCTGATGAGTCCTCCAGCGGAACAGGAAGATTGGTGAACACTTCCAGTGACACTCTGTTTCCTCAGAAATTCAGTACTGAAAGTTTTACTTATGGAAAACATTAATTTAACAACATGGCATAACTTTTTATTTGAAACTTGCTGTGTTTACATTTGATAAGAGTTAATTTTGAAGTGACTGTAAAGCAGTCCCACAAATATGACCAGTTAGTGTAGATTTGGATTTGGATGTGGCTTGTGGGCTATGAACAGTGTGTCAGGTATTTGTGTGGTTTCTTTCCATTGTCTGGCTGTGATGTTCCTAGAGACCTCAAAGTCAGGACCTGAGCTTGTTCCACATGCAAGGGCAGCTTTCCTCAAACCTCTACCAAGTTTGTTGCCTAAAATAACATTAGAGGTTCTGAACCTTTTCCCTTCGTGTTTTTCCCCAACTATCCATTTTGTAGCCAGCACAGAAGGGAAATTATCTGATTGAGAGAGTTTGCTAAATTCCCACACTCTGTCCTCACTTTTTGCTGTTCTCTTCCCTTTCTGTGGAGTTACCACAGACATAATTTGCTTTCCAGCCATGATGATGACTCCGTGGGCACTGCCTTATGTGCAACATATGAATTGCTCTGTTACACAGATGGATTATTTTAAAAGCTTGGAAGTAAACTAATCTTCCATGTCTAAAATTTCTAGAAAATACTTGAATTTCCAGGGCTTGTTTGTGTGCTTTGATGGGAACCAGGCTGTGGATCTTTAACTTTGCAGAGCCTGAAGGATACTGGAGTGTGACTAGGCATGTGAGGAAATCTTAGATCTGCATGGGAGATGGGTGACAGCTATTTATTTTTGTAAATGCCTATTTTAAGAATATTGTAAATCTGAACAGAGAGTCTTGTTCTCTGAGAGCTGGCCTTATGTGAGGTAAATCCTGATTTTCCTGTAAGGGAGCTGAGAAAGCAGCATGCATTTGTCTGAGCAAGGAATATTTTGGCACTCGTGTGTACATCAGTATAAAAAAATTTCTCAATTGTATTTTCGGTGCCTGTTAGACCTGGTGAAGGGTCATAAAATAATTTAAATTAGGAATAACCATGTATTTTGTGTTTCAACCAAGAACACACCAAATGAGGTATAAATACACTGCTGTTAAATAAGTCAGCTCTTCAGAATGCCCTGTTTCTTGTTGTATTAAATAGTTATTTGAATGTGTATTGTATTTCACATTTTCCCTGTGGTATCTGTTATTTTTAATTTTCAATCTGTGGGACTCCCCACTGCCTAAAGGTAAATGTTCTTTTACCTTGTCATTTAGTTTGGTAGGAGTTACTTTATACAGGATGACAGTTCAGTGCATTGCACATATTTTTTCTGCTTTCTTCCTCCCTATCAGATATAACAATTTTATCAGACTGAGCCCCTCAAAACTGAACATCTTCTGCAGCTGTTACAGGCTGCTATCAGCAGAGCTGGAGTTTCTGTGACCCACCTCAGGCATTGTCAGGATTGTGTTCTGGGTTTTTAACATGTGTACACACACAAATACATACAAATAGTGTGTGTGTATACACACACACATGCACACACACTTATTATATAATTATGAAGTATTATCTAATGCATAAATATTAAAAACTGATATTTTTTGCTTTCAAATAAATTGTTGACTAAATATTATCGCCAAATTACCCCTTTCACTTCCCTCTTTTCTGTGCTGGAGGAAGCAGTGGGAAGTGATGTACCTTCATTCCATTTATGAACTTACTGCACTTAAACCTGGAATTCCTAAGCAGTTCTGACAACGTATAGTTCTTCAATATTGGCACATCTAAGCTCTTTCTGAGTGCTGGTAGAAATTCAGGCTCCTAGGAAATGTTTCCAGTAAAAAAACCCAACCCTCTTGCATTGTGATGGGAGGTGGGGGGGAGTCCCTCTAGTATGTGACAGAAATTTAAAAAATTTTTAAAAAAAGGTGAAAGTCACCAAAAAAAGCAATTGCCACAACCATAGCTTGTTCTTCAGGGCTTGGGCTGTGGCTTTAGGACAACATGCCCAAATTTGTTAAAACAGAAGAGCTTCACTGTACGTCAGCATGAATTTAAGGCATCAGACATTGCATTCTGCTCGGGAGGTCCTGGGGATTTTTAGCTCTTCATTTCTCTCTTCTGAAGACAGACCATGGCATTTCAAATGTCATTTTCACTCATGTCCTGCACTGGTTATCCCTATGGGAATGTTAGCATACTGTTTCAAACATGTTGGATTTCAGTTTTCTCCTGGCTTCCGTGGCTCAGTGAGGTAGAGCTGCTTTGCTGGTACCTCTGGCATCCACCACCCCAAATGGGAAAGTCCCAATGGGACAACCTAGAGTAGGCTGGTCTCCTGTTTCATTCTTGGATTGCTCATGGACATGGGGATTCCCAGACTTGGTTATTCATACAGCATGCCAACACATTTCACCTATTTTACCTTGAAAATGTAAGCATGTGGTTTTAATTAGCTTTTTCAGAAATCAGCAAAAGCCCTGAGGAATTTGGTTCATAGAAGAATATGGCAGCATCTCATTCATTCAGAACAAAAACTTTATTTTTCTTAAAGAGAATCCTCATTTGTATTTTAGATTATGCTTCATTTGATTGATTTTTTTCCTTTTTTCTCAGATTTATTTTATTTATATTTCTTATATTGTTATAACAATAAGGTCCAGCTGACAGAGTGAATAAAGATGAGTGTTTCTCAGCAGCCTTCAGGGAGATGACTTCAGAGTTATCAATTAAACTCCCACTCCATCTGCCTGGGAGGAACTGGGACTCAGTGTGTGTATTACCATTAAATGAAAACCTACAAAGGCTCCTATTCCTAAACCTACATCTCGGAGTGAAGGAGGTTTTAAAATGACAAACTGTTGGAAAATAGAAGCCAATCTCCAGGTTTTATGGGGGGTTTTTTGAACTGTACCTAGAGATTGTAAAACATTGATAAAAGTGACATCCTGGTGGACCTGATCTGGATAGTTTAGAAAAAATTAAAAAACCCCATCCAGTGAGCCCTGTTTTCAGCTGAATAAGATAACTTGAATGTTATTACACTGAAGGCAATAATTTCTAATTAAATGAAAAGTTATTATTATCTAATACCATGTTAAACAAAACAATCTTTTTCAGGTGTGTTCCAGTCAGGTTATGAATCTTATTTCCGAAGTAAAAGTGCAAACATTTCTAGATATGTTTATGGCTTGCTTATAAGATCATGAAAGCCAAAGTACATAGTTTTATTATTTTAATATTTAAATAATGATTATAGAATAAAGATTTGGTTTTCAATTTTTTTTTCCAATTCTGAGATGGTTATAGATCTTTTTTTACTTATTCCAGCTGCCTGCAGAATACAAAAATAAAAGCAAATGTATACAAAATACATTGTTCAAATTACTATGCATTAAAATTCTGGTTGTTTCCCAATTTGTCTGATATTTCTGCAAGAGAGAGCAGAATGTGGATAATGTGTCCCACATCAGTCATCTCTAGAAATCTTTTGCTTTCAGAAATACAAATCTGTTCAAAAAACACTGACAGCTGTATTTTTAGCCAAGCTGCAAGGGTATCAGTACTGCAGACTGTAATACAGATAATTTAAACCAGCAAACTTAGGTACCACTGGCATGGGACTCTCCTCAGTTTTATTCTTCCTTCTATGGCAAATCTGGGAATTCCTCCAGTGCACGGTTGCCTAAATTAAGTCTGCATCCCATTTGATCTGTTCGCCTGTATTGGGAGAAAAACAAAAGATTTGAATCCCCAAATCAGCTCAGAAGCTGGTTTGCAGTACAAAATTCTGATAACAATACCCTGAGGTGTGTCCCACAGACCCTGGGGAGGCAGTAACTTGAGTTAGTTGAATTTATTGTGTTCAAATCCTACATTTTAATATGCACTTAAAACATTATGATTGTGGAAACAACTCTAGGGAAAACAGCATTTTGATTTATTTTGCTTCAGTAGTTGTGGCAGAGACGGGGATGTCTGATGCACTTGGCATGTTGGTATTAACTCCTGGTGTTTGGACTCTCTAGAGTAAGATTTTCTATTGCAGAAGTCTAAGAAGTAATTTGATTTTCTAGTCTTGATGAATTACATCTTCTCATCCAAAAGTGCTGCTCATATCCACATGAATCTGAAAAAATACATCTTTAGAGCTTGCACAGCCTTTGTGAGATTCCAGAAGGCAAAGGAATATTTTACTTTGGCTTGTGGAATTATTATTAATGTTTACATTTGAAGCTGCATCCTTCTTTTACTTGATTAGACAGTGGATTAATGGAATAATAAAATGGACTAACTCCTCAGGCAGCCTGCTTTTGTACAGCCCTCCAGACTGGGACGAACTTTATTTCCTAAGTAACTAATAAAGTAATTCCCTTCGTTTCTCCTAAGTTTATTTTTTTAAATAAAAGCAGATAAAATACTTACAAAACATGGCAGTACATGAATTAGTGGAAATATTCAATAACATCACAGGAAAATACTAAGGATTAAAAAAAAAATTAAAAGTGGAAAAATTAAAACATTTTTAAGTGACTATACAAAGCTGATTTGACAATTAAGCATCACAGAATTATTGTTTTACAGATAAAAATAATCAGTGAACCAAGAAACACACATAAAAAAATAAACCTTTCCCCTGATTATAACTTCTATACACAATTAACTTCTAAAAATGACCAAGGTGATTTCTGCCTTTCACTAGATACAGGTGCAGCTTCTTTAATTCACAGACTTTTGGAGTTTTACAGAAAGGGTAAATTACTATTTTAGTAATTTCTGTAAAGATAAACTCAACAATATTTGTATGTGCTGAGTGAAGGAAGATGTGTTTTGATGGTGATTTTTCTAAGACATGTGAGTTGAGAGTATTTAGATGTACTTTCACAAGTGAATCAAAATGGACACCACCCTTCAGTGTGAGCAGCTGAGTTTTGGACACATTTCAAGTATCTGCAGGCAGTGCTATGAGCCAAACTCTCATTAAAAGTGTGTCCTTTGCTTACTTGTGACTAATAAGGAATTTTTTTTCAGTATAAAGCTTCAAAGTGAGCTTCCTTTCTCTAGATATTTAGAAATTTCCACTCAGCCAAGCAAGCACCTTAGATCCACAAGATGTTTAGTGTAACATCCCTGTCTTAGACATCAGAGATTCCACTGGGAAAAAGACCATGGCTAGAGATTGAATTTTGTGGTATCAAATTGAGGTGGACTCGAGTCTTAGCTGCTGTTCTGGTTAAAAGCAGCTCTGTCCTGTGAGAATTTGCTGTTGTCTGCCCCCTGTTAAGCACAGATTGTTCTCAGGTGAGCATTTCACCTGAATTTAATCAGCAGAGCTTGGAAGTAACAGAACTAACCCAAGCAAGGAGCAGTGAAAGTCCCCACACTTTGGCTTGCCAGGCCTTCATTTGTAACAAACCTGGGGCAGCTGGAAGGGAGAATGAGCAGGAGATTATATAAAGGGTTCAGTCATAAAACTGCCCTCTCCAAAGCTGCTCAGGAGCCTTGGTAAGTACTTCTTTTACTTATTTATGCTTTTAAAAGCAACCAAATGACCAAAAAGAACTGAACTGAGCCTGTGGTGGAAAGGAGAGAAGGCTAAAAGGGAAGCAGTGAGAAAATCTAATCAGCATTAAATACTGAGTGCTTTGATGTTTTCCTGTTTATCCTTCTGGGTTTTGTGTGTTGAGTGTTGGTATGCTGTTGGTGAATCATTTGTTGGTTTCACCATGGTGCTGCATAACTCTGTCGTCAGCAGGACAGCAGAGCATGGTGAAATCAAGGTGTTGGTTTAAATCTTAAATTGTCCTGTGTATTTGCTCTAAAAGCAATGTTACTTAGCAGCTTTTTGTTTAATAACAGGCTATAGCTGGGTAAGGTCTTGCAGCAAGAATAGGCTCTGGGAAACTAGGTAAATTCTGTTATCTGAGAAGTTTACCAGAGGTTTTGTTTAATCTGTTTTATACAAAAGAGACACAACACTTTTAGAATCTTAAGGCTGTGCCAGACAATGTAAAGCAAGGTAACAAAAGTCACACTTACTTTAGTAAGTGCCCTTCTCAAAAAAATAAAGCTGTTTTGTGGGTAATTGTAGAGAAACCTTTCCTGTCTGCATCGTTAAGAAAAAGGAAAATGGACTTATAGTAAGTATTTGTTATAAACAATGTTTGAACTTTCAGGCCTAATGTTTCTATTTGTGTTCTGTATAATTAACTGGTGAAGCAGAATTTCAGAAGCTTGTCAAGAGTTTGTTCATAGAAGTGATAACTCATGACTTTGCTACTGATCCATTGTGACTGGAACTTTAGAGAACAGACCCATTCTGATGTTGCATGTGATTCCTACTTGCTCTGCAGTAGTTTCTGCCCCAGTTGATGTTTGTTGTTATTTACTTCAGCATGGCCAAACAGAGAGCAGGATTTCCACATGATCACATAAGAACTTCCTATTTCTTTCCCATTTCTATTGATTTTCAACCTCTAAAACAGAAAGGTATTTTCCCTGAGAACAGTTATTGGTCTTGGCTTTGCATTCCTGTGAGACAACAAGAAAAAAACACTCTTAGTAGCACTGAAAACTCTCCCTATCCTGAGGCATCTAAAAATGAGTATTTTTTGCCAGCCACATCTAATAGTGCCACATTTATCTCAGATTTGGTCATGCAGTGTACAAAGAGTGAAATGCAGCTCAGTGTGTGTTGGTTTGATATATCCAGGAATCAAACCCTTTCTCTTCTCCTTGCCATCAAAGTGCCTAAACTTTAAATATGGCAGGGCAGGATAGCCATGAGAAGAAGGCCTAAATGGGATCAGCCGTAACCCCCAAAAAGGATGCAGCTGAGTGTTTGCTGCCCTTGAAGTAAGAACACTTTCCCTAGGCTTAAAATCCTTATTTCTGATAATCAGGGGAGGGTAAACCTATGCAAACAGTATTATTATCGCAGTGTGAATTATTTAACAACAGCCCTGGAGTGTTGTTAGACCACACAATTTGTCATAGATCTGAATATACCTGGGAATTTTCAACAGGATGAGATGAAATCTCTTAAAATAAAAATGAAAGTGGGAGTGAACTAGGAAAGTTGTGACAATGGCTGGGTTTTTGTTCCTTGTTCTCTGCAGCATTTCCCATTTCCCCTTGGCTGTTCTCTGGGCTCTTTGGTTATTTTTATAACATCCTCTATATTCATTTTGCAGCTCCCCCATGATTCCTCTTTTTGTCAGCTCTGTCTTTTGTCTGTCCTGTTTCCAAATTTTTCTTCCCATTTCCCCTCTTTTCTTTCTTAGCTGTTTCTGCAAATGTTTTGATTCAGACTGTGATCTGCATAGTTATACCCATACTCAGTGCTGACTGTTGGCTACTCAAAAAGCAGAATAGATCCAGGAAATGCCAAAGCAGTTGTGCCTGAGTCAGCCTCTGGAGGGAACAGGAGAATCTCCCCTGGGAATTCCTCCTGCTGTGCTGCCAAGCACTGGGGGGCCACCTGCACCCATCAGCATGCTGTGGGCAGTTCATTAATTAGTGCTCAGATTTGGTTTTCACTGTGACCACCAGTTGTAGAGCTGTCAGCTTCATCTTGGCATGAATGAGGGTCACATCTCTGCCTGTGGGGGAAAGGCACAGCTACATTCAGACCATTTTCAGTTGTTTCAACCCTGGAGTGTGATGAAACCGAAGGAATAAAGGGTTTGATTGCCAGCAGCTGTAAATGGTTTGTGTGTCTGGCTTGGGTTGCATTTTGTTCTGGTTTTACAGATGGCAATAAGGTGAACACAGGAAATAAAGGAGGCTCCAATATGTGACAGTGATCTCTTCACTTCCAGGCTTTATCTGATATATGAATTTTCTATTTTTGATCACAGTGTTCAGACTGGCCTTCAAATTCCTTATACCAGATGAACACAAAAGTTTTGCAGGTTCCTGTTGAGCAGTGTTGGATTTACAGCAGTGTTTCATTAGCCTTCCATGTACTGAGAAATCACTGATAGCATTTAAGTTACTGTTTTTATCTCAGCATCATAGACCAATATCTACTTAGTGGTTATTATAAATGCCAAGCAAATTCCAATTAATAAAATAAAATTTTATTAATTAGGGAGTTACAGGACATAAAATTTGAGCAAGCCAGCAACTGGAAGTTCAGTGTCGCTGCCCGGGATCGGCACTGGGTGAACCTTGGCTGTGGCCTCCATTGCACTGTAACTCCCCTCATTCACGAATTGGCTCTTTTCAGGATCCACGTTTTATATAGTTTATTTTGCTGGTGGCAGAGTATTTCCCCACAGTTCTTTGTCTTTGGGTTGGTTTCTTCGTATTCATTTCTGCCCTCTGGTCTGCTGAGTAGGGCTCCCGAGGAAAGATGAATGTTAAGTTGGTTCCTCCCGTGAATAAAAGGGAGGGGAAATCCTGAATGGAAGGCGTTCTCCCGATTCATATCTCCCACCATAGCTGGGCACTTCAAGTTCCACTGCCCTTGAGGTCTGATTCCAGTCTTGGTTTACCCTTTATTCTGGTGTTAATAGCGTGCTTCCCGCTTTCATGGCAGGGGCATTGTCTTTCCTGGATTCGTGGCTTTTGGGTGTTGCCTGTCCTGGAATTAGTCGGCTTCATGCCCGACCTGCTTGTGCATTTCATTTTACAAAACATATTTACATTTTATATACACCAAACCACAAATCATTCTACAGTATTTATTACAGTGGTTTATTGTGTATTTTATTACAGATTGTGTTACATTGTCCATAAAATATAAGCATAGGATAGGGTAGGGGCAAATACAATGCTGAGCTAATTACAATTCTTGCTCTTTCTCAACCCTCTCACTTTATTCTCCAGTTCCAGCAGATTTTTCTTTACAACTGATAGTTTCAGGTCCATTTTACTGATTGCATCAAATCACAATGCTTATATTGAGAAGGATGTCATCTATATCTGTTTTGGGTATTTATTTGCAACTGCTTTGGCCATCAAAACGAGTGTTTGGTTCATCATTATTGTGAAAAAGTCATATTGTGTGTGTGGCTCTACGCAGATATTTACTATATATATATGTATTATGCTAGGTAGAAAAGTTATACTGTATTAACATTTGAATAATATAGTGAATGTAGTTTTGTGATTAACAGTAAGTTTTAGTGAAATAGGAGCTGTGTATGTGTGTGATATTCTTTTTAACTCGAGAGAGATTCCTCAGCACTGAGGTAATAGAGGAACGTCCAAATCATCTGGTTAAGAAGAATTTATGGCCTTTTATCAACGGAACCAAACTTTCTCAAGGACGTAGATTCTAAGGTGCTTTTTTTAATTAGCGGAAAGCTTTTGTGACAAGAAACAGCTGGAAATGACTTGATTTAAAGAAAAATGCATAGTCATAAAGGAGAGGATCAAAAAAGAGAGATCTTGGTCTTTCCGGGGCCCTTCTCCTTCCCAGCCTTTGTCTAGGAGGGAGGGGGGACGGTCGGTGGTCCGGAGTACCTCTTTGCTCCTATTTGTCTCATTATTTGTCCTGTCTCTGAAAACTTTGTAAATTTTTATTTGCATTAATTTTTGTAACCAATTTTATTCTTTATTAAATTTTCATAGATTTCTAAACTCGAGTGATTGGCATTTATCACAATTATGAATGCAAATATCATTAGACTCAAATGTGAACTCCGAGCACTCCTGGGAAAACTGGAATATGGTGGTTGAATTTCAGAGTTTATACAGCAGGGTAGTGTGGCTCATAGAAAATATTGGGTATTTTCCCCTAACAGTTGTTACTTAAAACCCACAGTTGATGAGGACATCAGCAGTTGTTGCTTAGTTTTCAGTGTCATAATGTGGGCTATGGATAAAATCTCCTAGGATTGTTTTTCACTGGGAGAAGCTCAAGAGTTGCAAAATATCCGTGAATTACCTATAAAATAAACCTGCACAAGGAAATAATTCATTAGAGAACCGCAGCCATGTGTGAGGAGGAGCCCCAGTGCTGCAGGACTGTGCTGCGGTGCTGTTCCCTTTTCATTTGGGAATCTGCCCAATATTTCTCTGTGTGCAGATGCATATGAGTGTAAATCTGTGGTCTTAATTAAAGTGCAGAATGCTTTTGCTCAAAGCATTACATTTGAAGAGTTTGTTTCTCCCTCTTGCTTTCACTTTCTGTTACTGGGGAAATTTTAATCACGTATTCAAAAGCCATTTACTTTTTAAATCTGGCCAGACTCTGATCCCTCTGTAGCTCCATGGTGCCATGAGAAATTCAATGTTCTGCCATGCTCAGGCTTTCTGGATCTGATCTGTCAAGAGTTGTAGTAAACCTTGGGCAGCTGAACAGACTTTATTGACATGATGGAATAACACCACGGGCTTGAATAACAAACTCTGGCACAAAGGAGCAGGTCAGCAGGAATTTTCCAAGGATAAAGAGTGGCAGAAATGGTTATAACTTTATGTGCTTCTGTCACCGTTCAACCTCAGGTGACTTCTGGAGAATAGTCAGAAATAAAACCCCTGTCAAGATGCCCCTTGGATTGCCAGGACACTCGAAGTGTGCTTGAGCTGAACAGCAGCTGTTAAGGTCCTGTGTGTCCAGGACCTTTATTAGGTCTGAGCTGCACATCCACTTCATACATGAGTCAGTCTGGGCTCCGTTTGTGGCCCAGCCTAACACAGTGAATTCAGTCATGGTCTGCTCTGACTTCACTTGGCCCAGGGATTGCTTCCTCAGAGCAGATGAGAGCTGTCTGGGACGGGCCACCGAATTCCAGAATTGTGGCTCAGAGGCAGCTTGGCTTCTTGGAAGTAGGAAGCTGGTGCAGAGTGATGAGTAAATGCTAGAACCTGTGTCTATATCACTCTTCTTCCTACACAGGGACCATGGAGGGGGAAACCAGCAGTGAAATAGCTAGTAAGAACTTGGACCTAAAAATGCATGAATGATCTTTAGAAAACCCATCATTCTGTACACATATCCTGTGTTCTGTTATATATAAACAAGATACTGCCGTATAGCAATCAAGCCAGCAAATTAAAATGTTGGCATTGCAGTATTTTTATCAACATTTATGTTTTTATTTTGTCAGGATAAATATGCTCTGTACTCGAGTTGTTTGCAAGAAGCATGTAGCAATATTTAGTATATTTTAAAGTATCATTAGAGCTATATGTTCAGATGTGTAAAAAAAGAAATTCATTTGTATGAGTGTGTGTATCAACTGTATTATACATGCAAATATGTGCACGCAGAGAGTCTCTGTGTCTTGGGACTAACAGATTTGTATATGCCAAATGAAATTGGTTATCGTGGTGTGTGATCTGCTTGCCAGCTCTGTTCTGCTCTGCAGGTCTTGGGATTGTGCTGGAGGAGCCAAAGGCTGGGAATTGTGATTGTGCATGAGCAACAGTCTCCTGTGTTATTAAGAGCTGGGTTTTCCTCGAAACATGGTTGGTGGTGTTGGTGTTTCAGAACTCCCTTGGGGGCAGATTAGATGTAGGATTAGCCTGTCCTATTCCTGCAGTTTTCTTCTCAATGTTCTCTCCATTTTTACAGATCTGGAGGGGTTTGTGCAGGTTGTTTTGTTGTTACCTCGTTCCCTTTTTCTGGTTCCTCTTCCTTTTTGGATAATCCCTTGCTTCTGAAAGCCCCTGCATTTGCTTCCATTTAACTGCTGGTCTGTTCCATTATTCCTTTCAATGGGGCTTGATGATGTTTTGTGTTGTATTCAGAAACAGGGATCAGGCTGCATCCTGCCTTGTATTGCTGCTAAAATAGCTCTGTCTGTACAGCGAGTTCCGTTTTGACCCACACTGAGGAAAGAAACTCACTTTGTTCTCTGAAATGGGGAATAGCTGAGTGAGTGTCTGTGCTCTTTGCTGCCATGCAAGGACAGCTCTGTCCTTAGCACTGTGTGAGCAGTAAAATGCAGAAGATCTCTGGTGTTCTCATGTGCTGCTGGCCTGCTAGGAGCCTGGAAGTGTTCTGCCAGGAGCAGGCAACAAGGAGAAAATATCTGCTGGCACATTGTGGATATTTTGGGACAGGCTTGGAAATATTGTCTCCTCGGAGATATTTTTGCTACAGAGAAAGAGTCCTAAGAAAAACTGTTGTTGTCTATAATGCCCATTGTTCAAGCACAGCAGTCAGTGCCCTGAGTACTTCATATGTTTGACCTAAATTTTGAAGAAAGACCTGCTGTGTTCTCTGTTCTGCTAAACTGTGGGGTTTGTAGATGGTTTTTAACAAAAAGCTTCATTTCTTTCATTGTGAAGAGACTTCCTGAAGAGAGTTGATAGAATACAGACAGTATCTGTCTCTCCCTAAGTCTCCATTAATATCTAGTACTGAGATCTATAAAGGTTTGTCTAAACAGGAAATGTTATTCCAAATTTAAAACTGCATGGATTTGAAGTAGAGATTAATTGATTGGTGTCTAACTGTCTAGAGTTATTTTAGATTAACATCAAATTTGCACACTGCTTTGAAGTGCAAAACATCCCAGCACTGAGGATGAATTATATTGTCAAGAGCTGGTGACAGTCCACCTGAGACAGTGGTTTCATTCAAAACTGCAGGTGTTTGTTTCTTTACAAAAAGCTATTTCTTTTTTGTCAGGTGGGATGTTCTGGAAACCAGAACCTTTGGTTTGTATGAACAACAAGGCATTGATAGGATGGTTATAAAAAGATTCAAATTAATATGGCATTTGAAATAGAAAACATAAATTATGCACCAAAACTACAAAAGCAAATGTGCAGTTTTCCACTGCTGCAGTGAAAGTGTTTTGCCTATCTGATACATAGGATAGTGCAGTGACAGATTTAAAAGCCCCAGAGTAGTGAGATGTAAACCTCTGTCTCTCATCTGATACACCCATTTAAAGGTCTCCATCAATTCTATATGCCTATATTAAAGGTAACAGAAGTGCTTGCTTTTTGCAGCATCAGGGAGCAATTATTTAATGCAAGTTAACTGCTGTGAGCCAAAATGCATTTTTACTTTGATTACTTCAGACTTTCTTGATGTATTTCAGTATTTGGAGCCATAGAAAACTCTGGTTTTGAAGGGGCTTCCAGAGTTCATCCAATCCCATTTTCTCCTGAGAGCACAGCCTTAGATTTGGTTATTCAGGGTCCTGTCAAGACAATTAAGTCCTGAATGATTTCCAGGAAGGGGAATTCTACCACTTTTCTAGGCAACTATCCTGATCTTTAGTTTTTCTAGTGAAGGATGTTTTCCTTGTATCCAGACAATGTTTCCCACAAAGCAGCTCGTGTCTCTTGCCTTTGTCCTCTCAGTGTGCATCCATGTGAAAAGAGAATCTCTGTCTTCTCTGTAACTGCTTCTGAGGCTTGAGCCACATCCAAACTTTGCTACTTAGCTCTATCTTGGAACTTGCGATCTGTACTCAGTTTACAAGTGTATGGCACCTCTTACAGAAAAGCAGTGTAAACAGAAATACAATGTAGACAAGAAACAAATGCTTTTAGTCCTTTGGAATTCTAATGTGTTATTAAAAAATAATCTTGGAGTGGGATATTACTGCAACAGAAATTGCGGAGGTCGTACGAGTTTCCCATCTGGCCAGGCCCCCGGACCAGATGGATCCACTAATGACTTTTATAGAGCATTTCATCAGACCCTGCTGAAACATGTGTCTGGCATCTTTAGTTATCCTAAATTAACATGAATCCAGCCTTGGATGCTTAGATTCAGCCTTGTTGATTTTTGAAGGTAAGGAAAAGGAAATGTTCCCTGAAAGATCTTCCAAACAGACCTTTTTATTAGTGAGGTATAATGTTAAAATACTAGCTGAGCTTTATTGGTTCATCCTGAATGGATTATTTGCATAAAGAAGTGCCTTGGGAGGCACTTGGATTAAAGAGGTTTTTTTGCAGACACATCGGAGTGCTTTTGGAATTTAGGAAAGTGCATTTAGCCAGGGAATCCCATTGCTTTCTTTGTCTTCCCTGGAAGGAGGGGAACAGGCACTCCCAAAGCAGCTGATCTCTGCCTCTATCCCTGTGTGTGCAGCCACTGCTGTTGCTGTTCCCATAGAGAGAATTTCTTGTCGCATGGGGAAGTGGCTGCCAGGGCCAGTGGGCAGCACCAACAGCAACTGCTGCTGCTTTGATGCCTTGTTTGCATACCAGTTCCTTAGCAAGAGGGAGTTGGTGACCTTTTCCCTTAAAAGGGAATTTGTCCCTGGAAAACAGAGACAAATTTTCTTGGGAAATTTCTTCTGCCCATCCTGCTTAGATCTTGTTCTCCTGGCAGATGGAATAGGAGTTAATCCCGTATTAATGTGTTTTCTGTACCATAAATTGCTGCTGTTTGAATGTCTTGTCTCTTCTAATGATATTTCCATATAAATATAAGAAATTCGGTATTTCAGTGTTTTCCAGTGGTGCAAATAGAGATGTGGTTTGATTAGAAATGGTCTAGTTATGGGATGTTTGCTTAGAAAATGCACCTTTTCAGTTCAAAACACAGCCAATGAAGTTGGTACCCATTTAAGGAGGCAGGGAAGGACATGGAAATGTTACACCCTGAAGACAGCACATGACCCCTGTAACAGAGATATAACAGAGATATTGTATAGGTACAATTACAGTTTTTATAGTTGAACACACATCAAACGTATAAGTCATATACAGGTGACAAACAATCACCAAGAGTTGTTCTTGAAATCTGGCTTAATTTACTTCCTCTACCCCACTGCTCTGTCTGCCAAAAATAAGCCCTTGGTTATCTAACAGCCAGACTGAACGTGGGCAGGGGGAGTGCATTGGAAAGCCTGGTGGCAGGAGATGAATGTCCTCAGCGGGGCTGGGAAATCAGACTGGCTAATTTAGGTGCCAAAAATCGGTATTATTCCCTAATTTTAGTTCTCCTGCTGGCTGACTTAATGCATCAAAAAGAATAAATAGCAGAGACATTCAGTACAGACATGTTGATGTTTAGGAAATATGCTTGTACTCTTAACCCAAGAGGAGGCTCTGATGTGTGAGAGCTGCTCTGTGCTAAATGGTGGCACACGTAATTAAGTTCTGCTCTAGCAGTGACAGAGATTAGCCCAATTAATCTTTTCCTTCTGGTTCTTGAAGAAAAGTATTCTAACTTAATTACAGCTAGCACACCTTAAGTTTGTGGTGTCACCTTCTATTGCCTGTATAGGTGTAGAATTGAGGTGAATTAGCTGACATACAATATAATATACAACTCAAGCCTGGAGAGGGAAGGCAGAATGGGCAGGGGAGATAAAAGTTAAATTGTGGTAAAATTGTTCTTTTTCCATGAAATGCATATGTTTACAAAACTTTCTTACGCTTTTTGATTAACTTCTCTTAATAATTAGTTTTATCTGTTCTTGGGATAGCAGAAGTGTTCAGCTCCCCTCAGCCACCTGGTGAGTGCCAGTTTATTAATAGGATGTTTTTCCTTATTCCATGTGTAGCTCACATACTCAGCCATTGTTCAAATTTGTTTCCTGGGTAACTGTGTAAAACTGCCTTTGTATTCATATGACTTTGCAGAGAGGTTTTATTCTTATTTTTGTATCTGAAGGGTTGTGAACAGAAATACACAGTTTGATTCTGGTGAGACAATTTATTTGTGTCTCTTCTGAGATTGCTCTGTTTAAACATAAAAAGATGAGAGGATTTCTTGTGTGTATTTGTTATAGTGAACAATATCCATTATTCAGCCTCTGGTCCATATTTCAGAATATTTGAGCTGATGTGCAAAAGAGGAATAATTAGTAGAAAATCATCCATTATAAACCTGGCAAAGACTAAGATCCAAGTCTGTGTTCAATCAGCTTATCAATCAAAAGTATTTAAAAATTCTCTGGTTATGCTCTTCCTTTTTCTAGTTAAAATATTATTACATGATAAATTGTATTCTGCACTCACCATGTCAGTCTCAGCAAAACATTTCAAGTAAATACTGGAAGTGACTGAGTTTTGAAGACACCTGCTGTGCTCATTCCCAAAGTGTGTTATAACTTGAAGTGTGTTGTTTGCAGCCTTGCGGTTCACCCGGATAAAACCTTGGTAGCCACAGGGCAGGTTGGGAAGGATCCCTACATTTGCATCTGGGATTCCTACCGTGTCCAGACCGTGTCTGTCCTGAAGGATGCACACACGCACGGAGTCGCCTGCCTGGCCTTCGACTCGGACGGCCAGGTCAGTACAGCTCCTCCTCTGGGTTCTGAACTCAGCTGGATTTCTGGGAGATGCACCTTAAATGTTTTGAATTTCAGCAGCTACAGGGCTGCAGTGTTGGAACCTCTGTTACAACTGAAATGTGACTGCCATTCAAGGCCTTGGTTTGTATCCTAACTAATTGCAGTACGAGGACAGCAAGTGCAACTCTTGCAGAGGAGATGCTTTGGGGATGAAATCAGAGCCTGGCATCCGAGTGGAGTGGAGGTATCGGGTGTTGGACAGGTATCCAGAGCAGAAATGCCCCTCTGTGGCTTAACTGCAATGGCTTCACCATGTACTTGTCACCTGCTGTCCAAAGCAATCAGTTCCTGGCAAAGCCCTCGGAACCCTGCAGCTTTTCTGGCAGAAGAGCTGCACTAATCTCACTGCTGGGAGAGTCTCCTTGGCTGGGGTGCACTGGCAATTTAATTAAATAATGGCATTAGGACACACAGTGTGGCTTTCTACAATGTGATTAGCCTAGGTGATATCCTGAAACAAAATTTAAAATATAACTAAATTGTGAGCTATTCCCAGCTAAACACAATGATTTTTTTCTCTCTGGCAGTGTTAAAAGCTTTAGGCAAATAGACCTAAAATTCACATATACCTGAGAAATATTTCACAGAGCTTTATAAATAAATATCTGGCTGTGTAATTTTGTCCTGATGAGTTTCCTGATGTAATACTTGTTAAAATATTTTTAGGAATGCTTAGATTAGCTGATACCAAAAAGCTCAGACAAGAAAACGCTCAGATCAACAGAACAAAATTTTTAACGGTGTAATATTTTTTTAAGATATTGTTCATTCGGAAATAAATGCTTTTCATTTTTTCTCCTCTCATTTTTAACTGCTAAGACTGGTGGTTAAGCTTTTTTAAAAGCTATTTAAGCACCTCATGGGAATGAAGATTGAGCCGGGGGGGGGGGGGGATGTTTGAGGGGGGGCCCCTCATGAACACCCTGATGAGTGCTTGCTGTAATTGAAACCCAAGCTCACTGCCACACTGACCTTGCAGAACAGTGACAATTCCCTTTCTGGAAGTGCTTGAGAAATTGCAGTTTATTCTGGAAATAAAAATTTGCATTGAGCACTTTTATATCTGGAGAACGACCAGTGCTGGAGAACATGAATATGGATAATGCATCTTGGCTTTTTGCTGCTCTTCCTGGCTTTGCAGGAGAAGCTGCTGTGCTGAGGCAGAATTAAAGGGCATGGGAGGAAGTTTGTGAGTATTTGGAGCTCAGAGCTGCTGGCAGTTCTGGTCTGTTTAGTCAGCATTCCCAAGAGAGCTGGTGTCTATGACAGGGCAAAGCAGACTGTGCAGACACTGCTTGCACCTCCCAGTGCAAAGCATTCCTTCCTTTGTATAACAGCCAAGGAAGATCTGTATTCCAGCCCCAAAGCACAAGTAAATGCAACAATCAGGAATGATATAGATGCAATAAGAACTGTATTCTTTTCACTGCTAGCTCTGCCAGCTGTCCACTTCCTAAATACAAGTAGGCAGAGGCAAAGCCCAGGTGACTGCTGCATTCCCAGAGTGGGTGTCCATGGATTCAGCTCAGCTCCCTGTGCATTTCTGTGTGAGTGCTGTGCCATGTGCTGGGTTTTAAACAGGGCCACCTCGCCTCTGTCAGAGCCAAGTGAATTTGCTCTTGTTGAACCAGAAGCTCTGGGATGTCTGTTCCTTTTGGATGAAACATTCCTCCTGGCCAGACTGGAGGTGGCCCCACACAGAGACAGCACAGTTGTTCCTGCAGGGCTTCCCTGGCCTCGTGTTCCACAGGGTGGGGAATGCAGATTGGTGTGCACAGGGTTAGTTACTGTTTCTAATAAATGGAGATCATCAATCCACAAGGGGAGAGCTTGAATGCCTCCGTTATTTTATGTACCTTTAAAACAGCTTTTGGAGACAGAGTAGGAGTAAATTTCCTATTTTGTGTTACCTGTGATTAATACTGTCCTGATGGGAGCTGAATTTTTTGCAGAAGTGTTGCTATTTAATATCGATTTTAATCTGAGCTTTTTCTGTCTGAGCAGGAGCTGCCATTTGGCAGGAGGGAAACTGCACTTTGTTCAAATGTTTAATGAGGAGCTGTCATTTTGCCTGTAATTAAAAATGTCTTCTCTTCAGTCAGGAGTTAACTAGAGTTTCTCCTTAAAAGTACCAATATCTCCACAGAATTACCTACAATACTGCACTATACTGCACTGTTTTATGAATATCACACAGTTCAGTTTCTGCTGAATTATTTCAGATTAACCCTTTTTATGTGCTTTCTAAAAATACATTTTAATGGAGTGGGAAGGGCACTGCCATAATACATAAACACCTTATAAAAAATTAAAAATGCAGCACTAGGCTTCTTTAGCCAAATATTCCAAATCTGTGTACATTTAAAAATAATTGTTAAATTATGTGCCTAAACTACTCTGCAGGTATTCTCTTCTGGTAATACTGTGAATTCTCTGAATAGAATTCTGTCAAATTCCCTTCCAGGAGAACTAGAAGTGTGTTTCAACCAAAAAGGAAAGTCAGCATTTATCTCTTTTCTGCTACTGGGAGACCTTCCTCAGCAGGCCAAGGTTAAAAGAAAATGTAAAGCACTTCTTAGTTTCCCATAGTGCCTTCCCTGCTGACACCAAAGTCAGCTAAGGAGTAAACTTTCTAAGAAAATTTGAAGTTTTAGAAAGCAGCCATTCCTTATTCCAACATTGGAAACAGTTGGAGGAGTGATTTTTTTTTTTCTTTAATCAAATGTGTGTTGTGAAACTTTACAGCGGGTCATTTATTCCATCCTGATCAGACATAATACAATACACTTCCCAGCTAATACATAAACTCCACTTTCCCTAGAACCAATTTCCATGCCTTTACCCTTTTTGTGGTCCTAGAGGGTTGTCTAAAGGGGTCTCTGCTGGTTGTACTCACTGACAACACCCAATATTGTAATGACCATTATCTTGAACTTTTCAGGGCATCCACTGGTGTTGCTTGTTACATAACTGCCACAAGCTCCACTCAGCTTCCTCATGTGTTTATCCACTGGTTCCAGCTACCTTTAGTATCCTGTGTGTCTTTTATATCCTTTTATCTAATTTGCTGGTTAGTAGTTATATGCTCTATTTTGCAATTTCAAGGGAACTGAACATTTCTATTCTTCATGTTGTCTGTCGAGTCCCCTTTTGCTTGAGACTATCTCTTTTAGACAAGTCTCACCACTTCATTTTCCAGCACAAAGTGTTAAAACAACTATAACATTGAATTAAATTGCTCTCCAAAGTCAAGGGAGTATAACTGCAGATTGTCCTGCACTCCTTGGATGGAAGATTTTCTCTTGACCTTAACTCTTTGTTGTGGTTGTCACCAAAGTACTCTGAGGGGAGACGTTAATCGTGCTTGGAAACAGGAATGTTAAGGAAGCCAGGTACAGGCATTGTCTGCACATCTGAAATAGGTCCCATTTCAGTACTAAGGTCTGATTTCCCATTCCCACTGCTGGGCTGCTGATGGGTGCAGGGCTCCTATGTGTGATTCTTCTGTGTCCTCAGCCACTGGGCCAGTGGAGTTTGTCACTGGCCCTGCAGCTGGGAGTGGTGTAACACTGGCACTGACCAGCTCCAACATCCCGAGTTCTGTTGACATTTTGAGGAACATTAAAGCACAGAAATCCTTTCACCTTGTGACTTCCTGCAAAAACTATAATTTTATTTCTTTGTTCCATGGTACAAACTTCTTTAACTCTCCCTTCACAACCCCATTAGGAGTCAGAGACCATTGAGACAGGTCTGCCCTGCCCCACGCCCACCCCGTAGGGTGAACCCTCCAAGGGAACCTTGTTCCTCCCAACAATATCCAGATTGTCCCATGAAAACTTTATGTTCCTCTAGGAACAGCCCATTGAATTTCTCTGTATTTTTATTTCTGTGGAAGGAGACTGGACTTGGAGGAATTTGTGGTATAAGTCTGTGAATAGTTCTCTCTGGTGGTGAGGGGTGTTGAGTTGGATTTTTTGGAGGGTTTTTGTTTTGTTGTTGTTTTCATTAATACCACATTGCTTGGTGCATTTTCTGGGGGGACAATGGTTGAGTTCTACATTATTCAGTAGGCAGGTTTTGTATCAGGGTAATGCCTGTTGTCATCTCTCATTAACCCAAAGTCCCAAAACATCTATTTCAGCCTTCTGAATCAGGAAACTGTAATTTTAGGACTGTGTGAACCCACTGCAGTTAATGCAGAGGCTGTCAAGGGGCTCTCCCAGGAGGGAAGATGTGCACACAGTATTTACACTCAGGAGCAGGATGAAAAGGCCTCGAGTACCTGCTCTCTGAATTATTGCTACAGAATGAAAACTGAAGTCTTCTGTTCCTCTGTGAATCGTTATTTCCTCTCTCTATTATTCCATTGTTGAGAGTTTTATTGCATTTAATGTTTTTCCTAATACAGTATTTTGGAAGAGTCTGTGGTAATAACACTTTTTCTTTGCTGGCTCAGTCCTTTTGTGTTATCACAGACAGGTCCAGATTTAAAACAATTTGTTTACTCAAAATTTGAGCCAATTTTTAATGAAATTTCTAGAACGTTGGACAAATTAGAACAGTAGCTGGAAGGGAAAAGGCCTACAACTTCTACAGTAATGGCTGATCTTCTGGGCATGTCACAGATGGATGCACTCTGCTTTTTTCCTTCCAGAATGCCCCCTCCATTTTATTCTGTTCTTTTTATTTCTTCCAGTATTGAAATGGAAAAGTATCAAAATTAAGTTCTTTTAATTGATGACCAATAAAACTTTAATTTAGCTTGGTTATTAGTTAATTAATTATTTTAACTGCTGATATGATACAGTAAGCATGAAAAAGGCAATTATCAAAAGTACATCCAGTGCTGATTCTAAAGCTCAACAAAATGAGCGTAATGAACAAAGCAGTTGGAAATAGTGAAAGCTTTTCTTTCCCTTTCACTTTTATTATCAGATTAATAAATCAGTGCTAAAGAGGTGTGCACCTGAAACAAGAAGCTGAGATGCTTCAGGGTAAAAATTTCACCTGGAGCATTGGTAGCCTGAAATCAATAACCTGACCTTTTAGAGAAGATGAGACATTTCAGTTCTCTCTCCCGTGAGTAAATGTTGAGTGTGAATGTTTTTGCCTTTGCAATGTGGTTCAAATCCAGGTCACATGTGGGAAAATCCATTTGTGCACATAATCCTGGGAACTACAGCAAAGTGATTAGGGATTGATGTCCTGTTAACTAGATTGCTGTTTTTTTCTCCTCAGCGTTTGGCTTCAGTGGGACTGGATGCCAAAAATACAGTGTGTATTTGGGACTGGAAGAGAGGAAAGCTCCTGGCAACAGCTACAGGCCATTCCGACAGGGTATGGAAGCATTCCTGGATTTGTCTGGGAGCTGCACGGGTGTTTCAGAAATAATTTTTGTTTCTATTAGATTAATGCAAAGGTAATTTTGGTCATTCTACCTGGCTTTTAAAATACTGGACACAATATTTACTCCTTCTCATTGTGGCAGACCCAGCACAAGGCACTGTTAGTAAGCCTGGGGAGGAAATAGGTTGCAGCTACACACTGAGTGGGGTGATCTGTAGCTCTTCATTTGAGATGTGAAATGGGAGCTCAGTGGCCAAAGATTGTGTTGTCTCTGAGTATGTCAAAAAGACAATTTATCCTGAACGCAAATTTAGTTATAGCCCTTCCAGTTTTCCTTTAGACAGTTACCAGTAGAAACTTCGTTGGGATAAATTTTTTTTTTTCTAGAAATTTCATTGGGATAAATATTTCTTTTATCTCTCTTAGCTTCAGGCAAAGGATCATAACTCAAATAAAGATGAGAACTGACCACGTTTAAGTTTAAAATGTTATTAAGGATTAGGAAATGTTTTACCAGGTTTAGCATAAGCAAAATACCTCCCTGACATATATAAGCACATGGATGCATACATTAAAATAAATTATGGATACATTCTGACAACTTGTATATATATTACCATATTATAACATGCTTTACATCTGTGAACGTTTTACTACTGACCTCAGTAAGTGCAAGATCAGGTTCTGAACTAGCAGAATTCTCCAGGACAGGCTAGAAGTATAAAATCTTAGTCCCAGTAGAGTTTCCAAACCAGAAAAAGGAACTTTTGCACAGAAGAGGGAGTGGGAAACAATGCCTATGTAAATATTGTTTATTCAATAATGGAGCTGGAAGGGATTGGCACTGTGGAGTCAGGGATGAAGTGTGCTGACAGACCTGTGTGAGGAACCCTCCACGTTTGTCTTGACCTTTGATTACAAAGAGCTCCAAATTTACCTGCCGAGTGTTCTTTCATTTTCAGTAATATGTTCCAACAGAAATTATGGCTAAGCACTGGTAAAAGCAAGCTGAACCTAGATGCCATTACTGTATTAAAATATCATCTTAATATATTTCTTAACAGATATTTGATATTTCCTGGGATCAGTATCAGCCAAACAGAATTGTCAGTTGTGGAGTGAAACACATAAAGGTAAAGAGCTTTCCTTGTTGACTTGGCAAAAGTACTCGTACAAAAGAAATCTGTGTTCTTACGTGATGGGATTTGAAATACATGACAGATTATATTTTTCTTTCTTTATGCTGTGAACATTTTGCAGAATGTTTTGTTTTAAACCAATTCAGACATTCAGCTGCAGATTACCTGAACAAGAAAGTCAGGAAGATCCTTTGCTGTAATTTTCATCATTATATACTTACAATTCTGGGTCTTCTGTGCTCTCCATTCCACCCTAATAGTCTCATCCTTTAGGGGTTTCCCTCTGGCATCACAAAGCATCACTGTGCAGCTGTAGGAGGAACCAAGGTAAAAAGTGTGAACAGAATGACCTTGGGAGCACTTGGGCTCCTCATGTAACACCCCTGAGTGGTGTGCAGGGCCTGCAGAGGCAAAACTGATGCGCCACTATTTGCTCCCTCTAAGTCACCCTTTAAGGAACTGTTTGAAATAGAAACCTAGATATGTATTAGGTGTTTAGGATAAAACATTCTCATGCCTGTGGAAAGCTTAGAAAGAAATCCTTGTCTGCCAATATCCCCTTCAGGTTTCTATTTTTCTCCTGTCTCCTCAAAAACATTCCTAACAGATGGCAATTATTTCACATGACTGGGGTGGGAAGAGTTTTAACTGGAAGTTTAGGAAACCAGTTAATATCTCTAGTTCTGGTTCCTGAGAAGCTCATGCCCTTAAACCACTACTGCTTACTGCTTCAAACTGTGGGTGGTTTTGGCAGCAGTGATACCATCTGTTGTGTTCTGCAAGCTGTTTTCCAAAACCTGTGTTTGTTTGGCACCTGTCTTCTGTTTAAAGTGTCCATAATCACCCTCAACACAGAGAATACCAGGCACTGTAAATACATGGAGATAAAGGAATGCCAAAAGATAGGAAAAATTCACTATGGAGGGGAAATTACTCTGTGTTCCCCTCCAGTGGTGCTCCAGCAGCGGCCTGAACTTGCTGTTTAGTACAAGGCTGTGCAAATGTGATAATAAGAGCTCTAAAAGGAATTGTATCACCGTGGAAATTGGGACTGATGCTTGGGAATCGTGCTGTTTATTCCTTTAGCAGTCCAGTTCTGCTGGCTCATTTGGCTGAGCAGAGATTAGAAGTTGAGGTAAAGCCCAGGAGCTAAGGAGTCTCTCACTGAGCTCAGGATCCGCCCTCCACCCTTCTAAGACTCTGCCTGCTCTCCAACCATTCCTCAGCTGACCAGAAGGGAAGAGAGTTTAGGTTTTACTCAAGGAAAGAGAGGAGCCCTGGGGGCAGTATTCCCTCTGCCTTCTAAACTGGCTGACGTTAAGAGGGAAAGGGAAAATTTAGTTGAAAACAATAGAGAAGGAACTGAAATAAAATCCCTTGATCCAAGGACTTTCTGGAATAAACAATTTTAGAAAAATACCTAAAAATTTGGCTGTAGGCAAATGAAGTGGGAATAGATGGATGTGGTGAATCCATGTCAGACACATCACTTTCCTGTCCAGTCTCTGCCAGGATCTGTCCAGTGTTTGTCAGATGACAGAGCAGGGATGGCTTGACTGACACTGTGCTGTGCTGCACCCCAGAGATTTGCTGTTCTGTATCTGCATCTGTCCAGAACATCCTGGTGCTGACAGGACTGGAGATTTCAGCACTTCTCTTGCACATCTCTCATTAATATTCTCTTTATTCTGCATTCCATTTGAGGTCTGGTCCTTGAGTGAGAGCTGAGTATACAAACTGTGGCCTCTGCTTGATAAATGACATTTATTTAAATAAATTTAAAAAGCACTCTTATTCAGAAACAAGTAGTCTGATATTTCTAGCTCACCTCCAAAGACAACCTTCTGAGATAAGCTTTCTGTTTTATTCACTCTTCTCCTTCCCAGTCAGTCTTAGATTCCTTTTTGCACAATGTTAATGACTTTTGTGTGGCAGCTGAGCAAGTCCCTTTGCACACTTGGGAACCTGTTACTCTGGGAGTTAGGGAGCTGTCTCACGTACGAGCGTTTGCAGTCCCCATGAACAGATGGTTTCTCAGTAACTGTGACCATATTTGAGGGGCAGAACTCTTTTAGTGCACTGGAGAAGGGCAGAATTGTCTGCTCCGGCACACAGGTTGTGTAAGATAAAGTATTTTGTCACTTCAATGCTGTAGCTGTGCTTTGCAGACAAGAAAAATGGGATTTTCTTGGGTTTAAAAACATGCACTTGTCTGGAAAGTGTTTCCCAGCAAAACCTGATAAAGGATAGTGAGAATGAGAAGGGGCAGTGTGGCAGTAGTGAGGCAGCATTGAGCCTCACCCCCTCAAGCAGTTTGACAATTTGGTTTGGGTTTAGATGTACTACATTTGCCTGGATCTTTCCTTGGTAAATGGGCAGGCTTTGAAGTAGTGGGTGTTCTGATAGGACTGAAGGAATCACTTTTGTGCTTGCCCAGACACTGCTCTGTCAGTAGGTGTGTCTGCACACTAATGTGAAAAACCAGAAATTCTGCTGAAACCTCTCCAAATTTGCATAATTTACATTTCACAGTTTTGGACATTGTGTGGAAACGCCCTGACAGCAAAGAGAGGAATATTTGGTAAAACAGGAGATCTCCAAACAATCCTGTGTTTAGCCTGTGCTAAAGAAGACATCACCTACTCTGGGGCTTTAAATGGAGACATCTATGTTTGGAAAGGGCTCAACTTGGTCCGCACAATTCAAGGAGCGCACAGTGTAAGTGGTATTTTCGTGTCTGTTTGATAAGGAACTGTTCATTGAATAGAAAAACTTCCTGAAGGCTCAGCTACAAAGTTGTCCTTCTGTTTCTGGTCGGAAGGATGTCTGTGGCTGTTCAGCAATTAAGAACTTAGATGAAATGTTGTACCTGTTGACACGTTGCCAACTGATGCTGAGCTGATAGTGCCAGAACTGCTGGTATTTATTTATTTAGCCTCCATCTAAACAAGTAAACCAAACCTCAGATGAAGTCTGTAAATCTAAAATTTCACAGGTTGAGTAGCTTCGATTGTGATCAGTTTTCTTAAAAAGAGTTGGTAAGCAAATTAAATAAGCTTAAATAGAATTTTACCACTAAAATTCCCAACACTGGAGACTGAGTCCTCAGAAGAGCATCAGTGTGGAGGAAACCTGTTGAATCTGTGAGTTTGCACTCCAGCCATACTCCAAAGAGTTTACTCCAATTGCCTCCATAATACACACCCACAAACCACCACCCCCAGTCTGGAGCTCTCATAATTACAGAATGAAAGGGGGATGTGCAGGATTGTGTTATATTTCTAAACAGTCTGATACAATTAATTTCTCTCTGTTATTCCTACAATGAAGGCACAGTAGGACTTTCTTGTCTTATTCCAAATGTATTTGAGAACTGCTCCTATTTGGAATGTGGGTATGGGTAACGGAATTCTGTTGTGGGTTTTTTGGAACAAAAAAAACCCAAGACAATTTTCTTTAGAAAAGTGATATGACATCTAACACTTGTCACTATAGTTTTGTTCTAGACAGAGCACTGCCAAAATGATGGGTTTTTTACTGATCTTACAGAATTAGTTATGATGACAATTCATCAGGATTCATAGGACCTCTTCAAATGACATCCAAGTATTGATTATTTGCAAAAGTAATCCCTAATTTATGAAAGCAGGGAGACGAGTCAGTGGCACATTGTATGTGAGGAACTACTGTGAAACTGCAGCTGCAATAACATAGGAATGTCTTTGGCAAGCAATAACTCCCTGTAATATATTAGCAGAAATCTGTTTGCAGAATTTTAGATTCATTAGAATGATTAGGTACAACCCCTTTATACATAATGTGATAAATTATGGAGTTTGCCATGGCTAACATGCAACCTCTATGTAGTTAATAATTGGAAATATTAATTTATGAAGACATTGCAGAAGGTCACTTTGAAAATGGCGGTCTTCTCTCCATTGTATTTATCTCCATGCGGTTCAACTCATCTCCTAACCAAGGTTTTTCTGATAAAATACTGTCTCAGCATTCCTTGAATTGTTCCAAGGTAGTTGAGCACAGTCATTAATCATGAGGCATTTTCAAAACCAAGGAGAAGTTAAAACTGTAACAGAAACTTGTTTTCAGCAAAGAGAATGAATTGACACTCTTTCAGTTCCAGTCAGATTCCAGACGATGTTTGAACTGAATTTATGAAAAAATGTCTCTGTCGCCTCTGCTCCTGTAAGAATATTTGTACTGCTTGTTTGCTTGGTTTTGTTTCTCATGGGTAACTCTTCATTTCAAATGCTCCATTAGTTATTCAGTTTTCCTTGTCATAATGTTACCAAACCTAAATTTGAAGTTGTGCGGGTAAGCTGTATCACTGCTGTTTGCACAAAGGTTTCCACACAAACCATGCGAGTGGAGCACTTGAGATTAAAGCTGTGTTTGCTGGTTTGCTTTCTGGATGGGCAGCACTTTTGTGCCCAGCAGTTTCTGGCCCTTAACAAGAGTCTGTTTGAAAACGTTTGCTTTGTGTGTTTAAATTGGTTGTAAAGACCTTTAAAACTTGGGCTGCTGTTGGTTGACAGGCTGGAATTTTTAGTATGTATGCTTGTGAAGAAGGCTTTGCCACTGGAGGGAGAGATGGCTGCATTCGGCTGTGGGACACAGAGTTCAAACCAATTACTAAAATTGATCTCAGGGAGACTGAGCAAGGATACAAAGGTAATGAGCTATTCCTTTAATGGTTTTTCACAAATCTGGGAAGTAGATTGTGACAGCATTTAATGTGAAGCATAGATGTCTCTGCATACTGCTGGGTTTTTTTTACTTAATCACTGTATTTATTTTTGGATCTGTGTTCTGTTCCTTCTCTGATAATTCAGTAACCTGTGGAGCGTTCCATGCTTCATGGTATAAACACAGGGATGAAATCACTGCTCCCCACCACCATTATGTAAATGCAAGAAAATAAGTCAGAAATAATTAAACACCTTAAGATGGAAGAATGAAGTTAGCCAATCCTTAATTAATTAATTACTTGCAATTCAGTTAACTAATTGAAATTTCTGGAACCCAATACTCAGAGATGCTGACCGTGTGAACACTCCACTCATGCACTTGGAACTGTAGCATTTGGCAGATTTGTTGGAGAGAATGTTATTAAATTGATGATAATCACATTTGTTGAATCTAATCCTGCTTCCTGTGAGCTCAGTCATCACTTTATTTTATGATTAGAAGCACTTATTATCTCAGAGATCACAATGCACGCTTCATCAAGGATGTAGTGTTCTGTGATGGAATTTAGCCCTCAAAAAGTTGTCCAAGACATGCAAGCAGCAGTCCATGTGCTCTGCCCTGCTGGCTTTATGTATTTTTTTGCACTCTGAATTGTAATGTTTAATGGGAATTTTTAGAAACCAGTAGCAGCAAATAACCAAAAAGCAAAGATCTGGGCAAGTGAAAACTGCTTTTGAGGCTACTCCCAATCTCTGCAAGTGGGGTTTAATTTTTAGTTGTCCCTGGCACTGATTAATTTAAGCATATCTGTAGCCTCGAGCAATGATGGAGCCTTAGTGCTTACCTGGGACCTTCTCTCCCTCCCTTCCAGTTACTTTTCCAAAGCATTTTGCAAAGGCCCTGTCTGTCAAACAAACCATGAGAGCAGATAACCTTTCTTCATGTGCAGTATGTTCACAGAGATCACTGCCTTTCCCACATCCTAAAATGTGTTTGTAGCCTAAATTGTAACAATGTCCACCTTCCACTGAATTCCAGTCTGAATTCCATTGTGTGGTCATTGCTCTGTACCAAGAAGAAGATGGAAGTCAGAACTTTCATGTGAATTTAGCTAAGTCATAAAATGGCATTACAAAAATTAAAAGCTGTTGGAAGTGGACAAGAAAATAAATTAGGATTAATTTAACCTTCTCAGGAGATGAGAATATTTTATTTATGTGACCGGTAGTTCACTGCATTAGGTATTTGGTTCCAAAAATACATGAAAATTATGATGTGGGTGACCTTGACTACATGACAAATGGATTTTTTTATTCATTCACATCTCACAGCACCTAGACCTATTATCCAAACTTTTTTTTCGTGTACTGGAACAGAAAATACAAACGCTGCAAGCACATGACCAGAGAGTGCTACTGAATTGCTCAGCCTGCTGAGAGGGTGTTTTTAAGCTTGTGGGCAGTAAAATTCAGCTCCAAAGTTAGGATCAGATTTCTGGAATAAGATCAAGCTCTCTTGAAGTTATACAAAGCAAAATTCTGCTGGTTTGGGTTTGGGGAGGAGAGATGTCTTTTTAAACTTTTTTTTTAATAATCCATTTTGATTAAAGTGGAGAAGTGTGATAGGTGGGCAGAAACTGTTAAAATTCACCATTAAAATTTTATTTGAATGTGCAAAAAAGTAGAGCACTGGAAAAAGGAATAAACCAGCTTCAGTCACAGGAACCTGTTGGAAGATTTAAGTCTTCAAATCCTGTGAAATGGAGCTGGTTTTTAAATTGTGCAGCAAGCAGTTTTCCCAGGATTGAGCTTTATCTTTGTGTGCCAAATGGAGGAAATCTGACAGAACTTGAGCTTGAATCAGCTGGGATATTCAGTGTGACCCCAGTGCCAAAGATTATCAGTTGGGAATGACCTCTGGAATTGTCAGTGGTAACTGTGGCACTGCTGGCACTCAGGGCAGCTCCCCCTGTGTCCCCAGGCCTGTCCATCCGCAGCGTGTGCTGGAAAGCCGACAGGCTCCTGGCAGGGACGCAGGACAGCGAGATCTTCGAGGTGCTGGTGAGGGAGAGGGACAAGCCCATGCTGATCATGCAGGGCCACTGTGAGGGGGAGCTTTGGGCCCTGGCAGTGCATCCCAAGAAGCCCTTGGCAGTCACCGGCAGCGACGATCGCTCCGTGCGGTAAGGCTGCGTCGGGTTTGTTGATTTTATTACCTCACGTTGATTTGCAATGGATTGACTTGCTGGCCTTATGTTAAGACATCTTTTCCTTGTGTTTTTCTTAGCAGCTTTGTTTCTTCTCTTCGGTTTTCATATTTGGGTGCCACACAATGTGTGAAAATAATTGGAATTTATGTTCAAAATGTGTTAGATTTATATCTTCTGCTTGTATTATTGATTTATTCCTGCTGTGTGCAGGGGATCTAAATGGGTCACCTCATACTTCTCTTCAGTAATACTAAACAACAGTCTTAAAGCCTAAATAGCTTTGTCCAGTGTTTTACTCAGAAGGTGTCTGCCTCAACCTTGAGTGTTTAGGAAAACTGATCTAAAACCAATTCAGAGAAAGTGAGATCAGTGAAAATGTACCGACATGGTAAGTGGCAGTGGAGGGGCAGACACTGATCAGTTCTCTCTGTGATGAGTGAGACCCAGACCCAAGGGAACAGCTGGAGCTGGTTCAGGGGAGGTTTAGGATGGATATATAAGGAGAAGGTTCTTTCCCAGAGGTGGTGAGACACTGAACAGGCTCCCCAGGGAATGGTCATGGCCCCAGGGCTGACAGAGCTCCAGAAATGCTTGGACAATGCTCCCAGGGATGCACAGAGTGGAATTATTGGGGTGTCTGTGCAGTCCATCAGGAACTAGACTGATGATCCTGATAGGTCTCTTCCAACTCAGGATATTCTGTGATTCTGTGTTTAGTTATACCACTTGTGTCTTAAGGCTTTACAGCAGAAGTTTTAAATTTTGCCCACATATTTGTGCACATTGTCACAAACTCAAGGATGCTCCTTTTCCTGTCTGTGTTAAAATCTGAAATATTGATAAGCCTCTGGGGAAAAAAGGCATTTTACTATGCTTAGTAAGACTTGACTGTAGAGTTTGGAGGTCCAGCTCAGACTCTCCCCAAGTCCACACCCACAGAGCTGCTATTTGTCATCACCTGAGCATGGACTCAGTAGAACTGAGTATTTACCTGTGATTAAAGAGATGGGGATTTTCCTGAGTGCCAAAAATCCATCCTCTACCATACACCCAGCTTCTGATTACTGCTCCTTCAGATTGCACATTATTATTCACCTCTTGCAGGCTTGCTGCTCAGCTGGGATTTTTTTTTCTTCCCTTTCAATCTTCTCATTTGTGCTGGTTTCCTATCCCTGCAATCCCTCATCTCTTTCTAACCCAAATTAAAATCCAAATGTGAAACCCACAGAACTGCCAGTCATTCTCTACAGTCCTGTTTTTTTCTCCCTGCTTTGGAAGAGGAAGGATTATTTCTTTCAGTTTTTTCAATGCATGAATGGTCTCTTCTGCTGGGGTTTGCCTGCCCAGTGTTACAGACAGGCACAAGTGTCCTGGCAGGATGCAGGTCAGTTCTGGAGGAAGGGCTGCAAAGATGGGATTAGCATTGCACTGCCCTTAAACCAATAATCCCACTAAGATGGGATTTCTTGTCTTGGGCTCATCCCTTGGTGAGCAGAGTAATTCAGCTCCTGGAGCTGGAGAAGGTGCTGCTGACTCAGAGCCTGACCCAGCTCATGCCCCTCCAGGAAGCACTGCAGGATCTGTGTGCACATCAAACCTTGATTAGTGCTGCTCTTATCATTCTTATCTCTATTGGAACAGTTGTGGTATCCCTGATGCCTTTGGATGTGCCATTCTCTCAAATGTGCAGGGATTTTGTTGCCTGACATCACATATCTTTGAGCTGTTTGGGCATTAGAGAGGTGGGAGTTGAATCTAGTGGGATTTTTTAATAGACTGTGGCTTCATGTAAGGAATTCCAGTGAAATGTATAAATATTTGCATTAAGATAAAAAAGTACACAAAGGGATTTTCCTACAATTTTTCTGTAATAATAAAACTGCATCAACAGGGATGTTTCTGTATTGCTCTTCCTTCGGTAATTTTTCTTAGCATCTGATTATCACACTATTTTTCAAAGAGTGGGTATATAATATAAATCTAAATTGGTTTAGAAATAAAAGAGTTTAGTGCGTCAGATTATATTCTTGTGCCTGGGATGTCTAAATGAGAAGGGGAGTTACTGTATATTTCCCTAGCCCAGCTGAGAGAAGGCTCTAGCCAAATATAGGTTTCTAACATTTTAAATTTCCAAAGCAAACCATCTCAACTAGGAGAGTTGCCTGTTCCCTGTCTTTTGCCACAAGGAACAAGGGAAAAATGTCATTCTCTGAAGACATAGAGAATTATTTATTACATTTATTAAGTAGACTGTCATGTTTTGCGATTAGACTTCCAGAGTATTGGACAAACTGATTTATGTGAAAGCAACGTTTTAGAACAATAATTGTATCCTGGTGTTTTTTTCAAAATCTTTCCGAAGTCTTCCTGGTTCAATCCTTGTTATATTGGGCTCATGGCTTCTTCCTTGTGAAGGCTGCAAGATTCTTGATCCTACTTCTGATTTGTCTTTGAAAACAATTTTAATGTCCCACATTCATTTATTTTCCACCTTCTTTTCAGGCTCCATCCAAGTTGTGTTTACGCTGTTTATTACAGTGCCAACAACAGAACTTCTCCCTTGGACCCTCTTGTGCTCCCAGTGCCTCCCAGCTCCCTGTGCAGAGCTGAGCTCAGTGGCATCCACATCCTTGATATTAGTGCCTTCAGTGAAAATAGGAATTGTTAACTGTTCCAGAGATTTTACTATAACTTTCAGTAGTATTTCCCATCCAGCCTGGGTGTTCCTTTCTGTCCAGCTTTGCTCTACAACTTGGTCCAGTGTCACATTACGGTTCTTGCACAAATTGTTCTTTTCTCCAGTTTAGCAGATAATCACATCTGCTGATTTGATTGACACATTTTACTGAAGATGTTATCAATACATTCTCTATCAATACATATCTATATAAGATATAAGATAACATCTATATAAGATGTTATCAATACATATCTATCCTCAAAACAAAGATAGGTATGTTGCCTTAATTTCTCTACCCTGAGAGAGGTCTTTCATGCATTTCCCCCATTATTTCAATTGCTCTTTAAATTTCTAAGTCTCACAGGCTGCTGAGATGTGATGGGTCAGCCTATAGCAATTTGGGAAACTCCCTCCATTCCTTCAGAAAAATGTAGGGACATTATTTGCCTTTATCTTAGGACATAATTTACTGGTTGATTCTTTTTAATTGCACTGCTGTAAATGAGGGAGTCAATATGCAGTTTTCTCTCCTAGATTGCTCTAAGTTAGGACAAGAAAATCTTCCCTGTGTTTGGAATGTTGATGTTCCCTGAGTGTTGCTTTCAGTGAAAATTTCACTCTGAGCTGCATTGGCCCTTCCTGTCTACAGAAGCTGCATTTTTATTATTCATTTTGGGAAATTCAGTCAGATAAGTGAAGTTTGAAAATAACACCAAATAATGATGTATTTGAGCTTCACTCTGTTTTCTTCTACTACAGTTGTGTTCAGGTTGAAAGGAACTCAGTCCTTTACACAATATTAACACAAGGGGTGTGTGCAAGTGATTTTCTCAGCTGAGTTAGACCTTTGGGATTCTTCTTGATGACACCCAAATCCTGAGCAGTCAGGAAAAGCCCCCTCCTGCTTTCCCTTCCCTTTGGGGCAGGTTGTGGAGCCTTGCTGACCATGCCCTGATCGCTCGCTGCAATATGGAAGAGGCCGTACGGAGCGTGTCCTTCAGTCCTGACGGATCCCAGCTGGCACTTGGAATGAAGGATGGCTCCTTCATTGTCCTCAGAGTAAGGTGAGAAAACCACAGAAGAAAAAGAAATAATAATTGCAGAGGCACCCATATCCCTGTTAAGAGGTGGTAGTTTGGCAAAGAGGAGAAAATCTATGCTTTAATTAATTTTAAAATATTAGCTCTTGGGAATAATGTTGATAAAATTTAAGATTTTCAAGTTTTGCTCTTTACCTGTAGTCTGAAGTTATACAACTATTTAGTAAGAAGAAATGTGCATAACAGAGAGAACATAGTTTGGAGAGAGATCGTCTTCACTGATGATTTATTTCCGCTCATACACATAACAGGCAAAATAATTTGTGATCAAAAGACATTTTTAAGTATTTTCAAGGTAAACCTGAATTCTACTTTTTATGTTAGAGAAAAGCTTTTTTTTTTTTGCATGGCTGCATCTTAAGCATTTTCTGTCTGAAATCCTGTTACGGAGGGCCCACAAAAGTAGGTAAAGCCTTAAATTTGCCACAGAGTGAAACAGCCAAACACCCAGTGAGATTTCAAAACACAGAGGGTGTTTCTGTTTCAAAAAACCAAACCTTTCAAAAAACCAAAAGTTTTAATTGATACCTGGAAGAATTTACCCCCTCCTGACTGTTCTCCATATGCTTGCCAAGCATATACTTAAGATACTTGGAACTCCAAGCTCATAGGAGGGAAAACCTCTATAATGCTCTGGTTTAATGACTTTAACAAAACTTAAGTGAGCTGTTCATATTAATTTAAAAGCCTTCCCAATTACTATTTTTTCTAAAGAAGTTAATCTTCTTTGTCTCCTAGTAATCTTGTCCTTGTTAATTTGTCTGATGCCTCCTAGAAGTCTCTTCTCTTGGATTAAGAATGCTTCTCCTTTCAGGACCCTGCTTTTAACAGTGCTGTGTGTCAGGATTTAAAAGATATACTTACAAAAAGTGTCTCAATAAATTTGAGTTGGATGCTGCTGGCAGTACTTCATTAGAGCAGGTGAAGAGAATGGAAGAGCATTGTGGAAGAGCATTGAGGTGGTGTGGTTTCTATCTGTTGCTTAGAATCAGTGGAAGGAATAGGAAGTTATCCACAAAAAAAAAAAAAAGGCTTTTAAAGGTGAAATCTAATTTTTGCTGTACAAATTATTCAGTGTATCTGTCTCCTTACGTGTGGGTTGCAAATTCCTGGGTTTCCAGTTGTCGTTCTCCCCTCTGGCTCCTGCAGGGACATGACTGAGGTGGTTCACATCAAGGACCGCAAGGAGGTGATCCACGAGATGAAGTTTTCCCCGGATGGCTCCTACCTGGCCGTGGGCTCCAACGATGGCCCCGTGGACATCTACGCCGTCGCCCAGAGATACAAAAAAATCGGGGAGTGCAACAAATCCTCCAGTTTCATCACTCACATTGACTGGTCTGTGGACAGCAAGTTCCTGCAGACCAACGATGGTGCTGGAGAGAGGCTCTTCTACAAGATGCCCTGTGAGTTTACAAGGGACTTGTGTTATGAACAATTAAATTTAGGTTTTGGTTTAAAGAGAACACCACAAATACGATACAAATATTATAGGTGAAAGTGGAGTTTCCTGGCTGGAACTCACAGAAATACCCACTGCTCATTTTTAAAATTGGTACTCACTGAATATCCTCAGCTTTAAGGAAAAGCTGTCTCTGCTGTGTAAATTACATTTTTTTTCATAGCAACTTTTACAGGATGACTCACTCTCAGGTAACTACCAAAGTCCCTCTGTCACTGTTGTCCTTCCTTCAAATGATGAATGATTCCTGTTAGTGATCAGACTGTTTTTAAGAATACAACTAAAAATAGGAGAACTGTTTGAGTCAGCTCGAATTGCTGAGGCTCTCAATGTAAAAGCTTGTTAGCAGAAACAATGCTGACAACTAATTGACTTATTCTCACTCTTATTTGAGAATGCGTTCTAATGTCTAGAGGAAACTTTTGCAAAGAGAGCTTTAGAAATAAAATTTTGGGCTCTTTTGAGCTAGTTTGGCAGCCATCAATCAACTCTGAAACAGCCCATGGAAGCAAAAAGTACCACAGAATGGATGACTGACCAAACACTCATATTTCAGGGACTTAAGATACTGTGGATGAAAAACTTCTGCTAGCATATGATCATGATCTAAAATTGTGCATTATGAAACTGTTCTAGGAACTCGTGCTATTCACAATACTTTCTACTGAAGGCATTTCTTTGGTATATTTGGAATTATGAAGTTTTTCCAATTTGATATGTTTTTAGCATGCTAATCCTAATTAGCATACTAACTCTCATTGGTATTCTAATTATTTCTAATGCAGCTGCATTGGAACTCCTCAGAAGTGTGATGTCCTCAAACACCACAAATGAGAGATTATAGTAATTTAAAGAAGATTGTAACTATTCTTAATAGAGGTTAAAAATTAATCACAACTAGAGTACACAGATAAATGTGATGAAAAGAAAGAGTTTCTAAAAAGCAAATGATGAAATTGGTTATTCACCCGCACATTTTCAGCTGGGAAGCATCTAACAAGCAAAGATGAGATCAAAGGAATTCACTGGGCCTCATGGACCTGTGTGATAGGATCTGAAGTGAGTGGAATTTGGCCAAAATACACAAATATCACAGATGTCAACTCTGTGGATGGGAATTACAACAGTTCCGTGCTGGTGACTGGCGATGACTTTGGGCTGGTGAAATTATTCAGATTTCCGTGCCTAAAGAAAGGTAAGATGGAATCTTGTATGGCTGAAAAATGCAAGATTTACCTCAGCACCTTCATCAGTGCATTTTCTAATGGTGGCTTTTCATCCTGGTGTAAAATTCAAATTAATGTGTGCACAATTCCTGTGAGTGTTACTGGATACAGAGACCAGACTTTCACCCTCTCTGTGTATTTGTTTTGAGAATGTGTGGCTGCTTCCTCAGGATTTGCACTGTACCAAGCGTAAAGCCAGCAATCCAAATCAAACAATCTTTTGCCTTTCTGTGAGCTTCAGTGTTTAATTTAATTTAATACATCTCAGCATATTTTCAAAATTTGTGTTTTAGGAAAAATGTAATCCATGTGTTGAGTTCACACTGGCACTCATGGCCAGAAAGGTAAAAATTAAACCTTGTGTGTGTCTGGTACTTCCTGCCAAAATTGAAGTACTTTTCTGACAACTGGAGATATTGTCCATGTTATTCTATGCTACTTATTTTTATGTCATAATTATGTTTGTATCAGCATATCAAATGAGGAATTTGAGTATGTTTTGATATTCAGATTTCACAAGTGTATGTGTTTCTATTAGGAACCCAACTTCATTAGTTACAAGATTAATTTTTTCCCTTACATACCAACAGTTCTCTTCCTGTTTTCAGGAGCTAAATTCAGGAAATATGTTGGCCACTCTGCCCATGTCACCAATGTGCGCTGGTCCCATGATTTCCAGTGGGTTTTGAGCACGGGAGGTGCTGATCACTCTGTTTTTCAGTGGAGATTTGTTCCAGAAGGGATAACCAATGGCATCCTGGAAGCCTCTCCACAAGGTAAAGATCATCTCTGTTCCAAGTATTTATTAAATTAAATCATCAGAGAAATCAGCACTGCTGGAAGAGCTTTTATTGAATTAACAGGGGAAAAAAAATAATTCTTTGGAATTGCATATACTGAGCATGTTTGGGACACTGAAGCTTTTGAAGATAAGCTTTGGTTTGGGGCACATTAAAAGCTGCTGCAGTCTGCAATATTTGTGTTTGGGAATACGTAAGCAGCATTCCTCAAATTATGTGAAAGAAGATATTTAGATGGACTGGATATTTAAATTTTCAACCTTGGCCATCTAACTTGCATTCAGAAGTCACACTACACATGTTTAATTGTTTAATTTTGGTTTTCAATGCAATCTCACATGTCACAACAAATTTCTCGTATTTATGCCGTAGCTGTACTTCAGATATTCTTCTTGTTATAGTCATGATCCTTATAATATCCTACCAAAGACATATGAACTGTGTCATGGTGGTTGCTAAAATCTGGATTCCCTGCAGCAGAAGGGCAAAGTTTCACTCTGTCTAGGCACAATTTGGTAAACTATCTACATTACAGCAAATATTTTAAGCACAAAGAGTATCCAGTGAAAGCTTTTATTTGCCATTTCTGTGTGTCTGCTCTCCAGATCCGGTTTTGAAAGCAGAATTCTCTGATGCTGGAACTGTACCAGTGACTGCTCAGTGATTTTGCTTCTCTCTGCCACCTTCCTGCCCTGGGCAGGGAAACTGGAGAGACAGAAATGAAACCTGACATATTCAGTCAGCCCCCATGACTTTTGCAAGCTGCTTGAGCTTCCAAACTTCTTGAATACTGCTTTGCCCATAGTCTAAATTACATAAAAATGTCACATACTATTTTCTTGTGATTTTATGTGTTGAATATATTGATTTTTAATTTTTTTTTTTAAGCAGAGGGCGGTGTTGATTCCTACAGTGAGGAATCGGATTCAGATTTATCCGATGTGCCAGAGCTGGATTCTGACATTGAGCAGGAAGCTCAAATCAACTATGATCGCCAGGTGAGTGTGAAATAACACACAGGGCCAATTGCCTGGCAAGTTCCCATCACTGTTCAGCAACGAGAAGAAGTTTACTGCTGACTCATAGACTGCTCTCAGTTATTTTCATGGTATGCAGCTGATTATGCAACCAATATACATAAAACCTTGAGCTGGAGATGAGAATTTGAAAGGATTTAGAGAAAAGAATTTAGAGGTGTTGTGGGCTTTGGCAGGTGATCTTTAAGGTCCCTTCCAACCCAAACCACTCTGTGATGTGAGTTCTCTTTACAAGTCCCTTGAACCTTATTCCAGAAGCTGTTGTGAATTGAGTATTGCCTGTCCCTTTGTCCTTGACCTCTCAGCTGCAATGGGAAAAGGTCAGAAATTCCTCAGAGCAGGACTGGGACCTTGTACTGGGTGGGGGGGAAATTGCATAGGTCCTTCTGCCAACAGCTTCTTTCACCTGTTCATTACAGAGATCAGTCATGACTGACAAATCAAACAGATTTTGCCAAATTCTCTCCCTTTTCTCTCATTCACCCTCAGTTTCACCAGAGTGCTGGTCCCATCTTCCTCCCCTCCTCCTCCTGATCTTCTATCTGTATTCAGATCAGTCATCATCCTCCTCCATGCTGTCTGTGTGTCAAAAAGGACGTCTGGGTTTGAAAACTACACATGACAATATTATTGCAGACAGTTAAACAGCAGTATTCCAGGCAGGTTAATGCATGGAAAACCAGAAGCAACTTAAAATAGCATCTCACATAGGAAGTGTGAGACAGCCCCAAGCAGAAACTGCATCTGACATTTTGTTAAAGGAAATAATTGACAAAAGCACAGGGAAATTAAAACATTGATCTTATTTTGAGAATTGGAATTTGGTTTGGATTTTTTTCTTTTTAATGGTATGACTGATGCAGCAGAGAGGATTCTATATTTTGAGATGCCCCAGTATTTTGTTTCACTGAGTTTGTTTCTTTCTTTTCCTTTCTTCCAAAAATCCATTGTTGCTTTTTGGAAGTCGGGTAGATTTCTGTGGGAGTGGCAATTTCATGGTCCAAGACATGTAAGCACAGAAAATAAAACACTAAAGCTACATTTCAGCATTGTAATGGATCTTGTTTGGGAATGCTTCAAACACCTTTAGTGGCTCCACAGATTTTTAGCATTTCTGAAGTGTTTAAATGGAAAGTATTTTGTGTATTTATAGAGCTGTAATTGTACTTCGGGATTCTGGACATGTTGGCATATCACTGGTGTGGTTTTGGTTCCTGTGTATTTCACCATAATCCGGAGACAGAACAAATTCTTTGTGCTCAGCTTTGAGCTTGGACACTGAAGCACAGACGAAATTAAAAAACACCTGGAGACTCCCAGTCACCATTTACATTCCTTTTCACTAAGTGACACTGGAATCTTCTAGAAAAAAATACACTCTGCTGCTCCAGATTGCTGTTCTGGGCCACTCAGGCCAGGATAATTCGTTGTCCAGGAAACATTTATTATCATCTGAAGGCTGGGAACAATAGTGCCTGGCTCTGCATTGTAACCACTGAACATCACATTAGCAGAACTTAAATTTCGTGCTCAAAGTCACTTTCACTCTCATATACAAATATTTAGAAAACCAGAGACGTGCAGTTAACATCAGCAATTCTTCTTTAGGTTTACAAAGAAGACCTACCTCAGCTGAAACAGCAAAGTAAAGAGAAAAACCATTCTGTGCCCTTCCTTAAGAGAGAGCGAGCACCAGAGGACAGCTTGAAGCTGCAGTTTATACATGGGTAGAGTAATACCAGATAATATTTGCTATTTCTGATTGATTAACATTGCTGGGGTGTTCTAACAATTCGTATCAGAGCATAAGAAAAGCACTTCTTGGTGCTTACCCCCAATTAATTTGTCATTGTTACTGTGGTAATTCTTAGAACATCAGATATGGATTTTCTATTTTCAGTTGTATTTCAGGCTGGATGGAGCTCTGAGCAACCTGGTCCAGTGGGAAATGTCTCTGCCTATGGCAGGGGATGGAACTGGGTGATCCGTAAGGCCCCTTCCAGCCCAGACTATTCCATGATTCTCTTTGTCAAGGAACAAGAGAAGCTTGCAACACTGATAATGCATCAGTCCTGAGTTTTGTACTCGTTGCTCACTACAACTGATGTTTTCTGGAGCAAAGATTCTCTGTAAATTACTTGTGATAGCTGTCATTTATTAAAATGCCTGATAGATTTCTGTGTGATCCAAATTCCTTGTGAAGCTTACCTGGACACAATTCCATGTAATTCCATACAGCCTTTTTGTGAAATGGGTGCTGATTTAGGAATTGAGTGCAAAGTAACCCTTGAGAAGATTCCTGAATTCCTGCTCTTGGGAGGGAGCTGCCTCTGTGATGCTTCTGAGCTTGAGCTGTCACTGCAGGACTCCTTTCCTTAAACACTGCAATGATCTGTAACACAGATTTCCCGAGCAGTTGTGGGGCAGCCACAAGGTGTTTGATGTTTGCTGCAGGTACAGGGGCTATGACTGCAGGAACAACCTGTTCTACACGCAGGCAGGAGAGGTGGTTTATCACATTGCTGCTGTGGCCGTGGTCTACAACCGGCAGCAGCACTCGCAGCGCCTCTACCTCGGCCATGACGACGACATCCTCAGCCTCAGCATCCACCCCATCAAGGACTACGTGGCTACTGGGCAGGTGGGGAGTTCAAAGTGATAGCAAGAACATTTCCATATAGAATTAGGAAGAAAAAAATTCTATTTTTCCCCCTAAATCCGGGCAAACTGAATATTGTTTCTTATTTCCCTGCCGAAACTGTTGGAGGTGATCATGAAACCATTCCTATATAACATAAACACTGCTGGTCTTGTGCTGTGGCCTTCAAAAGTCTTATACTTACTTTTAATCTCAGCTGTAAAATATAGGAGCTGTATTTTATCTCTTTCCTAGAACGTTTTGGACTTTCATTATTCAGTTGCAGTATCTTTGTACAGTAGGAGCTTTCAACAACCTTGCTCAGATAAAAGCTGTTGGGCACTTTCCTGATATCTGGTACTGAATATGATGTAGTCAATGTATACATATACATTCAAACATCAGAATAAATGATAGCATGAATATTTTGCTGAATATGATGATAGTTTTAGAGACCATCCACTGAAAGTTTCCTCTGAAAGAGAAAATAAATCTTGAAAAAGATAAGATAGGGCACATGACAAATAGCTACCTCTGCAGTGTTTCAAAGATATGATAATACTAATTACTGTTGATGGTGTGCTTTGAGCTTCTGTGGGCAGAAATCCCAATTAACCCTCTGATCTAGGTTGGAAGAGATGCTGCTATCCATGTTTGGGACACCCAGACCCTGAAATGTTTGTCATTGCTCAAAGGCCAGCACCAGAGAGGAGTGTGTGCATTGGATTTTTCAGGTAAGCCACAGCCCATGTTTATATAAATGATTAATTTAAAAGCAATCCTTGTGATAAAATGTTAATTCAAACAGGTGTAAAATTACTGCCAGTACCAATTTTACATGGCAGCTTGCTGACTTGGAATAAAAATAGAGTATGTAGTAAAGCCAGTCGTGGGTCTTTGGCTGCTCGACCAATGATTGATTTTGGTGGTGTCTGGTAGATAATACCAAGTGTGCAGCTGGAATTCTGGTCGGTCTACACGGTGGTGTGAGAATTTTAAAGCAGGCAGGATGGTGACTCAAAGCATACAAATCAGTTGGAAATGTCACCTCCGGGCTCATCCAATTCTTCACATTTGCTCACGATTGCCACATTTTTCAGTGAGTTTACAGAAGAAGTAAATATGACAAACAGTTGTCTGCTGCCTCTCCCACTTGCCTTTCCAAGCTGGCTGCCCTAAGCTGTCTCAGTTTTTACAGGATAATTCCTGTGTTCAGTGCTGAAGAATATCATATATATGGTGGGGACTTAAATACTTCTGCATCTTTATAAAAGGGCTAGAAAATCCATTCTCTCTTTTTCTATTAAAAAAATAAAGAGATTATTTTATCTGAACTATCTTCTACTTGATTTGATTTTTTTTTTTTCAGTTAAACATAGCTTATTTCATATTCTGCTCTCCAGGAATGTGGTAAGAGTTCATTAGGATGTAGATCACATTTGTAAGACAAGACAGTATGAAAGAAGTTTGACTTCCACAAAGATAAATCTGTGGAACTCAGTCATATTCCATTATCTGGAGAGGAGCCCTGGTGTTCATCCAAGAGCTGGAATTCAAATGTGAAATTATTGACCCACTGTGGTGTGTAAGCTCACTCTGAAAGGATATAAAGTGCCAGAAGGAGGGAAAATAGATAAGGATGATTTAACTGATATTAGATAATGTGCATATATGTCAAAACCCCCCTCTTGTTAAGATCTTTAACTGAACAAATGTTCTTATGTTTGAAAATACTTTGTGGTTTGCATTTTTAACACTAAGTAAATTTCTGTCCAAATGGAAATATTCTGGATTTAGAATTCACGTACCTGTAAAGAGTAAGCCGGCCAAATATTCTGTGGGCATAAATCTGTAAATAAATACTGAATGTCTTTTAAAAAACAGAAACCACTCAACATTACAGTGTTGCTTTAGTACCTGATCCCAAGAATAGTACACACACTGCATTCCTAACTGGCTTTAGTTGGGATTCTTGGCGTAGACAGGGACAAAGAGCTCAGCAAATGTGCACGTCCCTGCAGGATCAGAGGCTGCACTACCCTGTCTAGGGGATTTGCATTGTCTTAATTAAGTGATTTCAAAATTAGGTTCAGATCACACTATTTGGAGCTTAAAGAAAGAGACATGGAGCTCCCAACCTTTTCTGGCTGTAGCTGATGCAGCTGCTGACTCTTTTCCCCCAGTTCTCTCTACCCTCACTCCCTCTCTAAAACATCAGCTGCTGACCATTTCTGAAAGCAGGATCCTTCTGGTACAACCCTTCTCATGACACTCTGATTCCAAGAGGATAATTCATTCCTGCAATGTTTGGTTGTGCCCTCTGGTGGCTAATTTAACATTTATACTTTGGGATATTGTTTGGAGGGTATAGTCCATATTAGTGCGTAAACCTCCTGTTTCAAGTGAATAAAGTTTAAATTGTTAAGTTGTTTGGAGATTTATTTTAAAACAAACTCAGTTTTGGTTTCTTGTCCTGTATTTTAACTTCATTTCTTCGTAACTTATTCTGCTTCTTTCATATGATCCTGTTTCTTACCGATTCTTAAATTCCCCTTCTCCTTCTTGACTAGCTTCTAGTAGAACTCAGTCATTAAAGTGTGTAAGAACTTACTCAGCCCTATGAACTCTGCAGTAGTTCTGATGGAGCAATTTATACCAGTGACTCTTTTTCTTCATGAAGTTAAATATGCCCAAGCCCAGAGTCCTTCACATCATTCATTACTATCAGAAGCACATTCCTTGATCAGTGCTCTTGTTCAGTCTCTGCCCAGCTCTGCTTCCTCCAACTCTGACTTTTCTGCAGTCAAAAAAACCAAGCAGGTGATCAGCTCTTCCTACACCCTGTAAAGTTCAGTTGTCTTATCATAAACTGTAATAATCATGGCTTAGTTTGATAAAATTTTTAGAATTTCACGACAGAAGTTTGTCTCTAAAACTTTGTTAGAGATGGTCGTGTTTATCATTATTTCATACACGTGGCAAGAGTGCCTGGGTACTATTGAATTATGGATGATTTTCTCTTCTGGCTTACCTTCCTCTGATTATCAGTACTGCTGTGGCTTTCCTGCAGTGAAAGTGAAGATAGCCAGCAGTTATTTTTAACCTTAAAATTTTATATCGTATTTACAGTTTCATCAGCCTGCATAATTTCATACCCTAGTAAATCTCTGAGATTTACCCTAGTAAATCTCAACCATTTCAAACAAAGAAAAGAAGCATCATCTGATCAGAAATATTTCAAATAAAATGCAACGTGAATTTAGAGTGCTTGAGCTTTATGAAATTGAATTTCATTGCCTATTTTCCTTGTGTTTACACATAGAAATGTTTTGTGTCTGCCTTTGGGAAAGATCTGAACTCCAATTTCTCGAACTATTAGTTTGGGCTTTTTGGGTTTTTTTTCTGTTTTGTTTTGTTTTATAATCCATCATTAGAAATTCAGTCTGCAATGTGATTGTTGTGTTCATTGCCTGTTCCATTTTCAGCTAAAGCCTTAGCACCTTTAACCCTCAGTATTGCTTCTGTGCAGCTGACGGGAAGTGTTTGGCATCTGTTGGGCTGGATGATCACCATGCCATTGTGTTCTGGGACTGGAAAAAGGGAGAAAAGCTGGCAACAACCAGGTAAGGATACCCACAGTTTAAAATGTCCCCTCTGATTACTTTTTTCTGAATAACATCATCCACATTTTTCCTACGAACAAAGAAATAAAGCAGAACTCCCCTCTGAAAACAGGATGATGTTTCAGAGCAACATACCCAGATTAAAAACCCGGGGATGCACAGCTCAATGTTTGGAAAGCATGGTAACTATTTCTGTCAGGAGTTCCTTAGCCTTTCTGTTGGGAGAACTACATTGGCACTGTAGTTGGTTTCAGGTTTTTCAGGTGAAGTTCAGTATTTTCTCCCAGTTTTATGTCCTGGCTCAGGGCAGAATGACACCCACCAGAGGTGTCCTTTCCTTTGTGTGTTTGATGATGTGCTGGGTTCCATCAACAATCAGATCACTTTCTAAAAAGAAGTAGTTCCCTCTAATCTCTAGCTATATATTTCAAGCACTGCTGGTCCTGCCTTTCTTCTGAGCCAGCTTTTTCTGAGCTATTTACTCTTTCAATTGCCAACTGAAAGCTCAGCCAATAACCCAGCAGTGAAGGGTCCTTTGCAATCGCTTGAAGGGACCACTGCTAAGAGGAGAATTGGATTGAAGTTACCTTTGCTATTTGGTTCAGTGTAGGAGAATCAAACTGTTTGAGAACCTGGTTTCTGTCTCAGCCTTGGACAAAGCAAATGTGCCCCTTGTCACTAGGACTGAGCAGAATTCCTGTGAGTGTGGATGCATATACCAGAAAGGCAAGAAGAGAATTCCATATGCTCTCTGCAACCACGTAATGTAGCATTGCTCTGTAGAAATTGTTAGTATATCTGCAAAAAAGTGCCTGTGAAAGGTAATTTGCTTTAATTACAACATGCTGACATGTTGCAGAAGAATTGAGATTTTCTGGTGGCAACAGTCTCTATTAGTGGTGTAGCATTACTAAAGGAATCAGTTTTACTCCATGTGTGTGTACCACGATCTGTTACCACAATTTCATCTCAGACATCCAGTTTCTTAGGCTGTGAGGGTTTAAATCCTGTCTGAAATCTGTGCTGGAGGCTTCTCTTAGCAACAGCCCTGGCTGTGTTGTGACATTTTCCCGGGCTTTGCAGTCCCAGTTCTGCTGTCCCTAGACAGATTGTGCTTGACTCACAAGCAAAGAAACACTTTATATATTCCCATGATGACCTTTAAGTTTTTAAAAACAAGATAATGATGAGCTGTGTCACTACCTGGCTGCTGGTGCTCCCAGGACAGATAAAACATGGAGCACTCGGGTTCTCTTCACCATGTAATGCTGCATGTGCCCAGTGGATCTGTTACTGCTAATCTGGTATCTTGAAAATGTACAGAGTCCTCACAGAGAGTGGAAAAATGAATGTCTCTTCTAAAATGTCCCAGTTTAAACCATGGTTTAGAGTTTCTCAGTGCCTAAAGGCAAGTCCCCTGTTCTGGTGAGCACAGGAGGACAGAGTGAGAGAGACACAAAAAAGCCCTCATGTGGGCTTTGCACACAAGAATAAAAGAACATTTCCTTAAAATCATGTGAACCCATATAAACCTGAAAAATGGGTGTTCATTCACCATATACAGACACTCATTATGTTTATTCTGCAGTTATAGTTATTTTTTGTGAATGTTCTTTTTGCTTAATCTTTCTAAGCTGATTTATTTCAGCATGACTTCTCAAACTTTTTTGTTGCAACATTAAAAACCCTCTTATTTATTTGCTATAATTGTTTCAGAGCTAAATTATGCAGCTTGTTTCCCTGTCCTGGCTCCTTTGTAATTTAATTAAAATCCTTGTTGTGTAAGTTGGAACCAAACACCTCTGCACTGCAGGATGATGTGCTGCAGATGTCAAAGGTGGCCAGGACTGGTTTGCATGCAGACTGATCCACTAAAAGGAAATACTGAGCTTGAGAGGGGTTTCAGAACCATGTGATTTTCCAGATCTGCTGATCCTGTCAGGAAAAAGTGACATAATCCTAGCACAAAACCTGCAGATGTATAGTGAAAAGCTCGTGGTTCCTGCTTTGGCAAGTTAAGAAAACAGTGACACACAAATAATTGATGCTTTACACCTGGGAATATTTTTTGCTGTGATAAGACTTAAGCTTGTAATATCCCATAAATACATCAACAAGCATAACTTTAATTACCCAGGCACTAAACCTGGAGGTGAATGTGCTGCTGAGTGATCCGCTTCCTACAGTATAATTTTAGTTTGTGATTTTATATTCCACCTTGAAGCCCATAGATTAAATACTTCCTCATTTTTTTCCTGTCTCAGAATATCTTTTAATATTTATTGAGTTTTCATCCATTTAAATACCTATGTTGACCTTTATATCTTCTCTTAATTGCCTTGACCTTCGTTGCCTGCTCCTTTGTTATGACTTAAATGAACTGAAATTCAGCAGGAGAGGATTTTTATTCCCCACATTTCTGTACTCCCCACGTGGTGTATGCTCAAATTCCTCCTGATAGCTCCATGGGGCAAATTCCCAGAACTAAACCCTTGCAGATTAGAAATATGGATCTCTACTTTTTGTTAGATGAGGAAATTATTTATATCAATTATTTAATTAGTTTGCAATATTAAGTCATCTCTCACCAAGCTTTTAAAATGTCTGCCTTTATTGCAGGGGCCATAAAGATAAAATATTTGTAGTGAAGTGTAATCCCCATCATGTGGACAGACTAGTCACCGTTGGAATGAAGCACATCAAATTTTGGCAGCAAACAGGTACTGTACTGAATATTTTAGATTTGATTAACATGAGAATTTGTGAATGTTTTTAATACAGGAACATCATGTTCTCAGTTTAAGAATTTGTTTCTTTGTTAAGCACTTCTCCAGTTAGCAAAATATTAAAGGGGTAAGGAGGGAGAAAGGCCTGCTTGTTACCCTTTCTCAGGCCAGAAGGAAAGAGAACTTTTCCTGGGATTTTCCTCGATTTTTGACCTGTGTTTTCCAGAGTTGTATCCCCATATTTAGTTGGTTCATGAGGTTGTCAATATTTAAAGCTGGTCACTGGTTTGTTTTGCTACAACCCTTCTTGGAAAAATGACTTCTCTGCAAAACCAGCACAAGATGAAAACCCACCTCTGAGTCACCAAATGCTGCAATATTCCTTCCTCCTTGGGAAGAATTTCCAGCTAATTATGTTGAAATTCTAGTCATAATAGTAAGGAATTCTCCTGAGCAAGCATCCTTGGCTGCCAGAAAATCAGGTTCTGATTGAGGATTTTTTTTATTCAGGACTGGATTTTTCAGTCTTCATGACTTTTTAGTTATGTACACATGACACGAGTACTCAGAACTACTCAAAATGAGGTAATTTTAAGAGCTTCCTATACTTCATACCATAGTTTTAGGCATTCAAGTAGTTCAGGTGCTCTCAGATTAATAATTTTTTTTTTCTGCTGTTCTTTTTTTAATCTTTAGATTATTTTTGCAGTGATTACATAGACTTGTACAGACTTTGCTGTTTGCTAAATTCCATGATGGGAATGTGCCTTAAGCAACATCTTACTTCAAGAATAGTCTCTGTGCAATAAACATGGTATATTTTTAATTCAGATTTGCTGAATGGAGTGGGGACACAGTGTGGTGTCAGCTGTGAAGCCCACAGTGCTTTGACACAAGGCCACCACTGCAGATGATATTTTGTAATTTTATGTGTATTTTTGTCTAAGAATTGGTTCATGGGCCTTATTCCTTATGGCTGCTTCTCCTTTCTGACCCAAGCAAGGCTGTGGTGATTTGTTTCTCTGACAATCAGAAGAGGAGCAAACCCTGCCATTTTTTCTGCCAAAGTGCTGCCAAGTACTCAGGATGCCTGGGGACAAAACCAATCTTCTAGTTGTGGTCACCTTCACAGAGAAGCCACATGGCAGAAGTGGGCAAAAACCAATCTGCCAGACATTGCAGCAGTGGTTTTTGCACAGTTTCTCACCAAATTTATCTCTTGCTTGGAAAGACAGTCTAAAACCCTGGGACTGATCTGCTCCAGAGCTGTCATTGCTGGGTTCACTTTCTTTGATTGTGCTTTTCCCTTGTGCAGGGATTTCTGGATTTCTGTTATTGGGCAGCCACAGGAGATCTTGGGGTCAAACATTTGTCCTCTGGCTATGAGCCCAAACAGAACAGCCTTGTGCTGCTGTTGCAGGTGGGGGCTTCACCTCCAAACGGGGCACGTTTGGGAGTGTGGGGAAGCTGGAGACGATGATGAGCGTCTCGTACGGGCGTGTGGAGGAGCTGGTGTTCTCCGGGGCTGCCACTGGGGACATCTACATCTGGAAGGAGACCCTGCTGCTGAGGACAGTGAAGGCCCATGATGGCCCTGTGTTTGCCATGCATGCACTGGACAAGGTATCCGTCACCTTCCTTCACCTTGATTTTTGTTGCAGTAATGGATTTTAGAGAGGGTTGTGATTAAAATCACAAAGCCAATGTTATTTGGCAGACCTGGATTTGTAAGCACCCTCCCTGTTCCCTGTGCTGGTACCTGACCAAGAGATTTCTGACTGTAGGAGAAGGGAATACAGGTGACCTCACTCCTCATAAGTTAACAGGCGTGTTAATTACTCAGTACAGCCTTGCCCTTGACGAGTCACAGCTATCTCCAATAAAGAGAAGTGTGATAAAAGGGAGTGGGTTTTGTGCTGAGGGGAGAATCATGAAGGAGGAGGAGTAACCTTGAGGAAGAGGGAATAAAGGAATCATGAAAAAGAGGGATCTTGGGGAGAGAGAAGCACTGCTTTGAGGTCAGTCTGGGTCTGCAGTTAGAGCTGTTGTTGGAACCTGCAGTCACAGTCTAGCTGGGTAGAAGCCTGCATTCAGAGCCTACAAACTGATATGTGCAGTTATAGTTTAGCAGGAAATAACCAGCAGTTGGAGGCTGCAAGGGAAACCTACAGCAGGAGCTTGCTGCACAGTGAATAGTTTGAGTCAGGATGGCTAAACTGTAAAGAGGAGTAAACCAGGACCCTTTTCATGCTGTGATAAACAAGAAGTCTGTGCCTCAGCTCATTTCTACTCTCTAACAAGAGGGCTGCTGCAACATCTGATCTCTAAAAATTCAGAATTTATTTCTCACTGTGCTCAGGAATGTAATTTTCTTGTTTGTGTAAATCACAGGAGAGTAATGGGTAACACTCCTTTCCTCTTCAACCTGTTCCCAAAAATACTCACGCATTACCAGTTTCCAAAATATGAAACGTGGTCTTTTAATAATACTGTCACTGGGTCTTAGTCAAGACTTTAGATATCCAAAGGTTTTGGGTTTTGAATTAAATACTCCAGATATCAAAGTAACTCTTTCTCAGTTGCATCAATAACCCTAAAAAAGACATTATGGCAAAATATTCACATTACATAAATGAGCTTAGGACAAAGTTTTGCCCTGGCATTTTGAAGATGACATTGATAATGGAATATCCCTTTTGAGGTGTTATGGTTTCAACTGTAGAAGTAAAGGATGAGGAGAATGTTAGCTATTAACATTTTTATATCTCAAGGTCAATTAAGATCCCTGTGGCTCAGTCCTTTTTGGCCTTAATTGATTGTTCCCAGCTTTCCATCAAATTTTCTGTTTGATCTTGGCACTGAACATCCTCTTCACTTAGATTTTTGTTGGTTAGTTATTTATGCTCTTTTGCATTCACTTGGCCCAGATAATCTACCCAGGGAATTAATGAGAGAATTGGTCCCAGATGCATTATTAGAACTTGGGTTGAAGCATCTGTTATGTAAATTGAATTTGGAATAACTTAAGAAGCTGTTCCTGCCAACTACTGCGTCTTCTAAGGGTAAAACACATTTTCCCATCACTTATTTCCACATACAGGCAAATGTCTTAGTCCAGCATTCCTGTTTACAACAGTATGTGCTCCATATGGTTGCAATTCTTTATAACCCTGGAAAAGAAACTCTAAATCTTGTCTACTTGAATTCTTCCCTAATAGGTACAGATTCCAGTGTTTTTAGTTTGACACATGAATAAAAAGCAGGGGAGACTTTATTGTGCCTTTGGACATGTCCTTTTGAATCTCTCCCATGAGTGCTGACATCTGTGTGTGTTCTACTGTGATTGTGCAGGGCTTTATAACGGGTGGAAAAGATGGAATTGTGGCCCTTTGGGATGATATGTTTGAGAGATGTCTGAAGACATATGCTATTAAAAGAGCAGCTCTCTCTGCTAGTTCTAAAGGTATTGGTTTTCAGTGCATTTCAATAAGGACTGTGTGAATGGAGGGTGGTTCAATGGTAGTAAAAGGGTAGGACTGGGTGTCAAATCTCACCAGAAGCCAAAGGAACAGCAACACACCACTTACTCTGTGCTGAAATGTTCTGGTTTGAGCCATATAAGATGTATTTCTTGTATTCCTTGTCATTTATAGTTTGTTCTGCTATTCCCTCCTTTATTTCACAACATGGAGCTTTATTTTCTTTGGTGAAATGATTTTAAGGAGAAATGTGCCCAGCCTTGACTTTGGTGGTTCCAAAGTCAGTTCAGTTTCCTTGGCTGGCCACATTCCCTGTGGTGAGAACAGGGACTGTTAAATTCCCCAGGCCTCAGTGTAGAAGTCTGGAAGGGGATATTCACATGGAATCATAGAAATTCTGAGGTGCTGGGACTCCTGGACCCTGTCACTGTTAAAGCAGTAAAATATCAGTCTTTATACTGCCACCACTACAGACAAACTCCCTTCCCTGAATTAGTAAGGAATCCATGGATTATCTGGCAGTTTGATCAGGCAATTTTAGCTCACGTTCGTCATTTTGAACAGATTTGAATTATACATAAACTGCAAAAAATAGGAACTTTAAAAAAAAAAATCTTGCGTTCTTCAGGTTTACTTTTGGAAGACAACCCCTCCATCCGAGCCATCAGCCTGGGACATGGGCACATCCTGGTAGGAACTAAAAATGGAGAAATACTTGAAATTGATAAAAGCGGGCCTATGACTCTGCTTGTTCAGGTACTGTATGGATCTCCCACAGCAAAGTGTTTCCTGTGGTTTTACAGAAATACTGGTTGCTTGGTATTCTTTTTTCAGTACATTTTGATCACATGAAGTAATCCTTCAAATCTGCCTTGCCTGCATGACTACCTTACGATCCAAGATGCTTGAAGTTGTGTTTTATACAGCATTGACCTCATTCACTAATGCAGATTGAGAGCAGTAAGAAATTATTTAACCTTGATAGTCAGTGCTAGCAAACTGTAAGCAAACTGAAGGAAAGCTGGAAAAAAAAAACCAGGAAGACTGATTAACAAGTTGGAAAACTGAGAATCTGAGGCAAGATTTGAAAAAAGTATTATGTGCATGCTGGACAGACAAGGATCTAAAAAAGGACATAAACTTTGAGGATTAGCCAATATTAGGATTTCAGGATAAAGTCCTGTTTAGGGTGTAACTGTTCCCTATTCATCTCAAGTTTTGAAAGCAGAATTTTGGAAGAATAGGAATTACAACCAGCAATAGTGGAGTGTTTTAGACATTTGTTAGAGGAGACAGAGCAGAATTTCAGATCTTTTGGAATATGGAAAGCTTCGGAAAGCAGTGAAGGCTTTACTGCTTGGAACTTGTAAAATGAGGCAGGGCGAGGTTAGAACATATTACACAGCCTCTTGTGCATTGTTTCCTCTTCTGTGGAATGCCTTCCTCCAGGGCCATATGGAAGGAGAAGTGTGGGGCTTGGCAGCTCATCCTCTCCTGCCCGTGTGCGCCACCGTGAGCGACGACAAAACCCTGCGCATCTGGGAGCTCTCGTCGCAGCACCGCATGCTGGCAGTGAGGAAGCTCAAAAAAGGTACCTGTGCCTTGGCCAGGGGCAGCCAGGGAGCCTCTGCTCCTGGAACAGCTCCCTCTCTGCCTTGGCCAGGCCCTGGGGCAGCCAGGGAGCCTCTGCTCCTGGAACAGCTCCCTCTCTGCCTTGGCCAGGCCCTGGGGCAGCCAGGGAGCCTCTGCTCCTGTAGCAGCTCCCTCTCTGCTTTCAGGGCACGTCACGGGCATTAATTGGGTAGGCAAAGGACACAGTCATTAAGAAATTGGGAGCACAGGAAATAAATCGTCTTTGGCATGTGTCAAGTCAGTGCAAAGGGAAGGAAGAAAAAGGACTGTAATCTATTGTAATGAATAATAATAAAATGAACTTCAGTCTCTCTTCCCCTAATTTCAAGGGGAATGAGTTGACCTCAGAATCACTTTCCTTGCTAAAATAACTAAGGCCAGTATATTGCTGATGTAAAAGAATTCCCTTAAAAAGACAAAAGTACAATTTCCTGCATGTTGAGTACAATCATCTTTTGCTGTCAATACGAGCTTTACCTGTTAAAGCAACTTCTCTGAAATTTTTTTTCCTCCCCTTTCCTATGTATAAAATTAGGTAAGCCATGTTGAAATGCTGCCCTCTCAAAATTACTTTTATTTTATTAACTCCTTGATATCCTTCAGGAAATTCTAAATTGTTCATTTTCAGTGGCAGATTTGGAGCACAGAAACCCTTAACTTGCTGAGGGAAAACAGTTAAATGTTTTGGAGAGGTGAGAGAGTGATCAGGAATAATGCTGAGATAGAGTTACTGCCCTTAATGGGTCTTTGAATTTTCCATACAGATTTCCTTTCTGTATGCATTTTGGGTGGGGTTTTTTTGTCTTACTTCTGTCGTTGGTGTGTTGAGAATGTGCCTGGAAGGTGGTATTTGCACATAAACCTGTTTCAAAAGGGATTAAATCGTTGCTGTTAACTCCCTGTAACAAAGCATCCATCACAAGCCTCTGTAACATACCTGTTTCTAGAGATAACAAATCTGCTTTAAAATTACACACGTGATGTGAAAACCTTTCAATTGCTGTTCACTGGTGGTTTTCTCTGTCCCAGCTTTTCAACTTTGACAGACTCATTTCCGTGTGCTTCCGCAGGCGGGCGCTGCTGTGCCTTCTCTCCCGACGGGAAAGCCCTGGCGGTGGGGCTGAACGACGGCAGTTTTCTGGTGGTGAACGCTGACACTGTGGAAGACATGGTGTCTTTTCACCACAGGAAGGAGATGATCTCGGATATAAAGTTTTCACGAGGTACAAGCAGATGATAAGGTGGAAGAGCAGTGTTTATCTTGTAGTTTGTTTCTCTCGTCTAGACAAGGTTGAATGTTTCCAAGGAGGACTGGCTTTGTGTGTGCTCCACGTGGCTGTGTGCTGCACTAAAACAGGCCCACCCCTGCTTGGTGGTGAAAATCACGCCAGTATCAGTGAGATTTACCCTTTAATGACCTCTGTGTCTCCTCCTTACAGAATCAGGAAAGTACCTGGCTGTGGCTTCCCACGATAACTTTGTAGATATTTACAATGTCCTTACCAGCAAAAGAGTTGGCATTTGCAAAGGTGCTTCCAGCTACATCACCCACATCGACTGGGACTCCAGAGGTAAAGTGCTGGCCAGAGATACAGACTGGAAATGCCCATAAAATGGAATATCAGGAAACCCTTCCCCTCAGTTACTGAGATCAACCACTGATGCAAATGCCTTCTCCCTGTGGAGCACTGTATGGATCCAGTGCAATTACATTTGTTGGTATCCAGTTTCCTTTCCTTGCTGAGCTCTGTGTAGCAATCCCTGCAAGAAGCCATAGTCTGATGGTCCCACCTAATTAAGTCCAGCAGAATCCATAATGAGCTGATGCCTGTGAGCCTTCCCAGAGCAGATGTGATCTGTGTGGGACCACCTATGTGCCTGAGCCCTGTCCCTGCTGTGTGCCAGCCCCAAAACGTGGTGTGAGCCAGTGGCACCGACACCACAGCATCTCCATGGGCACAGCAAACTTCCTGTGCCAGGACAGCTCAGAGTGGAGCTGGCTCTGCCAGTGGGGGCAGTGCAGAAAGGATAAGAGCTGGGAGAAGTTCCACCTTTGGCAAAGTTGCCTTGTAAAATCATTAGGGAAATTATTAGCCCATGCTTTTACTTTGGACTTCCATTAGTGTGATGATGAAACACAAGCACAGTATTCCCTATCAGCAGAAACTCATTTGCTGTGCAACAGCAACTTCTTAAGGATATTGGATGGTATTTAAAATGTTACTTATGCATTAATCAGAGTGTAGGACCCTTACAAGATTTTAAGCATCTGTGTTACTTTGGTTTTGAATAAATCTCTAGAGGATAATTTCTTAATTTACGCCCAGAAATCTCTTCACTCAACTGAAAGAAAGTTCTTAATAGTCATAATAATTAATAAGAATCATAAAAAACTCTCCTTTTGCATCCAGGAAAGTTATTGCAAGTCAATTCTGGTGCCAAAGAACAACTATTTTTTGAAGCACCGAGAGGGAAAAGACATATTATAAGAATTGCTGAGGTATGAATTGTGTGCTGGATTATTTTTACTGTGAAAATTCATTTAAAGAACTGTCTTCAAATGGAGTATTTTTTCCTTTTATAATGCTATATTCACAATGGTTAGAATAAGAATTATTTAGTAATTCCACAGTGTCTTTCCGAGCATTTGTAAATGGTAGAATGTGCAGATTTCTGCTTCTAACTCTAATTTTATTATTGTGAATTTATTAGCAGCCATTTGCCATAATCTCCTTCTCAAAGACACCTGTTTTCTGTGCAACCAGTTGCACATAGGCTATAAATCACCTTCCAACAGCAGGACCTGGCTTTTCATGACGCTGATTATTTGTGACATATGTAATTCTGCTACAAAATGGCCAGTGTTCAGCACCTCAGAAAATCTTCGGGGAGATTTGTATCTAAATCGTGCTCTGCCTTGGAAAAATGGGAATGTTCCGTGTTAAGCCTTTTGATGAAGATACACAATTTGTATTAGCAAGCTGGGACAGCACAGTTTCTTAAGAACTAAAAATATTAAAATAAAAATGAATGTCAAACGTAGGAAACTATACACGTGAAACTAGTATGTATTTGGTATGTTTAAAGTAAGAAGCCTTCTTTTGGGGAATTTTGCTTGCAGATAGAGAAGATTGAATGGGACACCTGGACATGTGTGCTTGGCCCCACCTGTGAGGGAATCTGGCCCACGCACAGCGATGTCACCGTTGTCAACGCAGCCAGTCTCACAAAGGACAGAACGCTCTTGGCCACAGGAGATGACTTTGGGTTTGTGAAGCTCTTTTCCTACCCAGTGAAGGTAAGAAGTTATTTATTTCAGTGGCTGGAAGGGAAAGGAAGGAAGGCACTGCTGCTGGGGCATCAGGCTGCCACTGGGGGATTCTCTGTGCTGCAGGGCCAGCACGCCAAGTTCAAGAAGTACGTGGGGCACAGCGCCCAGGTGACCAACGTGCAGTGGCTGCACAACGACTCCGTGCTCCTCACCGTGGGCGGCGCTGACACCGCGCTCATGATCTGGACCAGGGAGTTCCTGGGCATCCAGGAGAGCAAGCTGGTGGACAGTGAGGAGTCAGACACAGACGCAGAAGAAGACGGAGGTAAAGAGGTTTAATTCAGTCCTCCTTGCGCGAGTCAGAGATTCACACAGGCGTTTACTTGAAGCTTTGCTGTGCTAAATCTCAGTGTAAGGAGAGCTTGGCAGGACTTGTTTCCTTTCTTTTGTTGGGGCAGATCTTCCTGTCCTCTACTCTCCCACTATCAAACAAGGGTGGTTTGTTTTAGTCTGTGTTTTATTTTCCTAAGGTTATGATAGCGATGTTGCAAGAGAAAAAGCAATTGACTACACCACTAAGATCTATGCAGTGAGCATCCGAGAAATGGAAGGCACAAAACCCCATCAGCAGCTGAAGGAAGTTTCAGTGGAAGAGAGGTATGTCCCACAAAGGCTTTTGCTTCCAAGTGTGCCCTTTTGCATCTCTTTTCATTCAGCTAAAATAAGTCCTTAGAAATAAGACACGAATATTAAGATTCACCGGATAACACTTAAAATGGTGTTCACAGAGTACAACATGTTAATGCGATGGAGAAAAGTACATGTATATGACACATCTCTGAGTGTTGTGTTCTCTTCTGCCATTCACATGAACATTTATATTCTCTCCTAACCAGTGTGTGTCTGCAGCAGAGCACTTGTGATAGTGGTAAGCTTGTAAATATTTTGTGGTTAAGGCTTTGGGTGGTCATTTTATAAAAAATTTTCAGTCTCTTGTAATTGTGTTGGGTTGTCACTATTAAAGCTGGAATTTCCCACGGCACATGCTGGCCTTAGGCTTAAACATTCTAAAAAAAATTAACTGGATTGGGAACAGTGTTGAAGAGGGGAGCAAAGAAAAGAGGAAAGAGCTAAGAACAGAGGATGGAATCCAGTGAAACCAGACCGAAAGGAGGGGATGGTAAAATCTGACGGGACAGAACAGGAGCATCTATAACCTATAAAGTACATTCCCCCTCAAAATCTGGAGCAGTAAATCCCTGCCTGTAAATCCAGCTGGTAACTCAGCTGTAAATCCATTCTGTCTCTTTAGATAGAATATTTTCTTAGAAATGATCATTCTTTTATCAGGAGTTTCCCTGCTCTTGCCCCCCATGGACACTGACACAAAGGAATGCTGTGGGTTAACCCACAGAAAGACTTCTAGTTTAGTTGTTCTATTATTGAGACAAAATGGAGTTAATAATACTTCCTCATCTCACATAGACCTTGGAAAAATAAGTTTGTCTTTAAAGCTCTCAAAGAATGCAGTGCTGAACATCTTGAAAGTAATTAATTTTTGCTCAGTAAGTGTGCAGAACAGGAGAATTGGGTTTGAAACATGGGGTATGAACAATAAGAAGAAAAATGTTGCAGCCTTTATTTTCATCACAATGTTTTAACAATACCATGCAGGAAGAGGATCAGTGATTTTTACAATAAAATGTTGGACCATAACATTTTCTTTTCCTCAAATAAAGAATTGTTCCTCCATTTCTCTACAAACAGGCATAGTGTATCATCTGGTAAACACGAATGTTTGCAAACTGAGTTAAAAAAAGGAAAATTTTTATTTTATTTTGAATTGCTAAATTGTTGCAGGAATAATAAGTAGGAGGGGTACAGATGTTTCACACCATAAACTCTTCTACCCTCCAGCTGTTTTATTCTGCTTTGATGATGCAAAAGCAACTATAGAGTGAGTTTAATTGACAGATTAAGCTGGGCTTAAATATGTCTCGTACTCATGAATTACCAGTGATTTCAGCAAGAGCATCTGTGTCTTGTGCAGCTTTTCAGCATCATTTCCAGTCCAGGAGTGAAAATCCCCCTTGAGGTCCCTGGGAAGCTTTATCTTCTCTGCACCCATGGCTGTGCTGCGTGATGGGACGGGCTCTGGAGCCTGTCCCCATCCTCAGCCCCTCTCATGGAGAATGGGACATGTCTATCCATGTCTATTCCACAAAGCACTGGGGAAGTGTTTCCACATCTCCCACTCTGCTGGAGGCTGGTGAAAGGGGGAGGCACCACCTCTGCAGTGAGGATGACCCTGACTTCTAAAGTAGTCCCATCACAATGGCTGCACATGAGAATAGCATCCCAAGGGAATAACCCATCCCACATTATACCCCCGAGCTCTGGACTGAGGGGAGTGAAAAGCAAGGTCTTCACATTCTCCTTTATTTTTTTTCTTGTTACTGTGTCTGTGTTATCAACAGTTTTGTACTTCATTTTAATCTAGGTTAAAAATAAACCCTTGTCACTGTACTCCCCATCTTTTCTGCTGTTTGAGAGTCACAGCTATTGTACACATTTTTCTCTCCTTACTAAATTACAAATGCTTCAGTACAATCACACCTTTGGTATTTGGAATTTGCTGTTTTGATCAATCTGACAACAAATCTCATAATTTTCATATGTCACTTGTTAAGCAAAGATAAATTCACTTTCCTTTCTTCAAGGCACTAATAGAAATATTGAGAATTCATAGTGAAGTAATCAGAAGCTGCAACTTTATGGTGAAATGTCAGCAAAACTTCTTTCTGAGGGTGTTGTGATTGGATAGGGCCTTAAACTGTGAAAGGTGCTGGAGTTTGGGTGCAGTAAGATGGGATTAATGCATTGGCTACTGCAAGACTCCAATTCCTGGTCACAGTGGGGCAGTATGGGCACAATTCCATGCAGAATCTTGGCAATCCCAGTGGTGAGTGCCTCAGGCTAAAGCTGACTTCTGTCAGAAGATATATGACATACGAGGAAAGCTTTGTAGCTGTGCCAAATTCCATCTTTTTAGAGAACACAAAAGAATGCAGCAGCTGGAAAAGGGTTTGTCTGCCCACGACAAACTTCTGAAATCCCTGGGCTGACTTTTCTTTGTACCTCCGAGGATCTGAAGGGACAGTTGATCAATCCAGGTGAAATGGAAAATCTGCAAGTGCTCAGCTGTCTGTGTTGAGGGAATTCTAAATGCTCAGGGAAATCTAAGGCCCAAGTCAGCAGGTCATGAGGCTGTGGAGTCTTGAAATCTCTGTGCACAGGGCTGAGTGAAGAAGCAACAAGGAATATTGAAGGCAGCTCCCAAAGCTTTAGGTTTTCTGCCAAAAGCACAGCTGAATTAGTTCTCCCAGCCCCTCCAGGTTTGAAGAAGGGAACCAGAGGATGTGTTCCATTCTCTTTCAGGCAGGTGTGTTGGGGAACCTGGTAGGCTTTCAAGGAGGAAGTTTTTCTGGAGGAAGTATTCCAGATCTTTCCCTTTGTGGTCGTGCCTTATGTCTGTCTGAAGACCCAGTGACTGTTCACTTAGTGGCTTTTGTGCACTGAATACTGTAGCACTGGTAACTTACTGTCACTTACTGTCCACGGGTTGAAAACTAAGGGGGAAGCTGGAAGGCTGCTTAGAAATGAGTAAATCCCAAGGCCTGGAAAATTGCAGGCCTCCTTCACTGTAACATGTAATGAGGGTCTGGGAGTGTCCCCCTTGCTGTATTTTCATTGTGGCTTTGAGAAGGGAAACATTGTGAACGTGTAGCGAGAAGAAACTCATAACTAAGCAAGTTTAAATAAAAGAAAAGGAAAAAAAAGAGAAAAGGTTTCTGGTTTAAGCAAGGAGTAGGAATAGCTGGGGCTGCTTCTGTGAGCTGCTCCTTGGAGGCAAGGACTTGGAGCTAACTGGGATTTTTTCTTTTAATAGCAATATTTAGAGGGTAAATTGTTGCTGAAGTTTCTTTCCAGCTTATATAACCAAACATGCTTCAAAGGTGCCATGTGGCACCTCTGAGACACGTCCATCTGTTTAATCTTTCTGTTTGCTGGAATAAGCTCGCAGGACTCCATGTTTCTCTGATAGAGAGTGGTGAATCTTAAAACCTCCAGGTATATTATTTCTCTAGAAATAACAATTCATTGTTTGATTCAGGAGGAGTTTCATCTCGGGAACTGTGATGGGACTCCTGAGAAGATTACAAGTGTAAGGTTGAGAGCTGAACTGTACAATGATTAGTACAAACTTAGGAATAATAATAAAGTTATCCCTAAGAAAAGAAAATGAGACTCCTTTATGAAATTTCTTTTTCCTGTCTAACTCGAATGTAATTAAAATAATCATGATTCTGCAAATATCTTGGAGGACTGTAGAAGTTACATGGTAGATTTTGCTAGCAGGATTTGAATAAAATCATGGACTGTTATTTTTGGGGGGATCTAACATTTCCTGTCTCTGTCAGCAGCTACAGCTTTAAGACGGCAAAATAACAGGAGAGCTGTTGTTGAGGGACAGTTTTAAAATGTCTTGCAATTGTATTGGCGTGTTTAGTTAAGATCATTAATCGATTGTTGTTTCTCTCTCCTCTCCTCTCCCCAACCTTGTTGTTTTTCTTCCCCCTTTCCATCTCTTCCCTCCTCTCCTCCCCACCCACCCTTGTGCCCGGTGCCCTGCAGAGGGGCTGCAGGAGCAGTCTCGCGGGGTGGGAGCTCCCAGCGCGGCGCTCCCACTCCTCGGGACCTCCTGGCTGCTGGTGGGACTGTCCCAGACAATCCAGGACAATTGTAAGCTCTGCTGTGTGTCACAGAGGGATTGTGCTATTTCAGAAAAGGGCCAGTTTTTGAACTGGGACCATTTAAACCAAGAATTGATATGATGAGAAGTAACACGAGCTTGCTGATGACTGTATTTACGTTACTAATATCTAAGGCAATGACCTGTTTGCATTTGGCCTCCTACTAACCCTTAACCACACCCTCTGCATTTGCAGTTCTCCCTTAGCTCAATTTGCATGACTCCACATGAACCTGGTGATGGGAACTCCTTTAAAGCAGGTGGAATGTGTAGAAAACAAAAAGCAGCATTAGCATGTTTGTCTGGTTTTCTGTTTTCTCGGCATCCTGGCTTGTCTCAGTCTCCATGAATTACCCACCTCAGAGCCTGGTCTCCATCGTGGTTTGCCTCATGTGTAATCATATGTCCTGACAATGAAGAAAAGTTAAAGAAGTTGAATTTTCTCTCTTCGAATGTTACTCTTTAAATTACTGATTTCTTTAAAACAACATGAGCTAACTTATAGAAGCTTCCAAAGTAGCCCCACAAGCCTTTGCACCATGAAGTGAATTATTAGACATATGGTTACAGCCTCGGTTCCTGCACCTTTACATGCACACGTCTGTGGGTGCAGTGCAAAAGCTTTGAGTGTGAATCTGTGTTGTATTTATGTGTAGGTGGGGACTATTCAAAATGGATCTGGAAAAACACGTCCTTGGGGTGGAGAAAATAACTTTGGGCTTATTCTGGCAGAAATCCCCTCTCTGAGAATGTGGAGCATCCTTTGGAATATTCCCTTTTACTTTCTCAACAGCATGATGTCAAGTTAATGCACTCTAAATACACTTGACAGCCTGCTGGTTTCATCCACAAGGCTTGTACACATCATGACTGGTATTTGTTAGTCCCTGCCCAGCAGCTGAACTCAGAGTCAATCTCACTGCTCCTCCAGGTCAGCTCAGAGCTGGCTCTCAGAGGTCTTCTCTGTTTGTGTGACTTGTGGGGGTGGAACAAAGGGATGCCAACATTGCCATGCTTTCCCAACACTTCTCTCTCTGAGCTGAGTGTTCCCTGTACTGAGGGTGATGTGAAATACTCAGCTTTTCTGAGGGCTGTTGTGCAGGAGATAGTCCAGGAGTGATGGAAAAACCTGTTTCTCATGTTGTCATGGAGGATCTGCCATATATGATTGGTTCAGTGTTTTTATTTACACCAATGCAGCTTCAAAACATGCTGAAGCTTATCCAGGGAATAACAAAAGTGGACATGACCCTGTTCCTCCAGTGTGTGAGGGACAGTGTGTCTGGGGAGTCCAAAGTGTGAGGGATGGCATGTACAGGGTGTGAGGGACAGCAGGTCCTGGTGCAGCTGGGCCAGTCTGTGGTGCAGGAGCTCTTTAGGGATAAACTTCCCAAGGTGTTCAGAACAAAGGCCCTCAGGTTTCATTCCAGTGATTGCCCTCCTTACTAATTGCTGTGGTGCTCCTTTCTCTAGGCACTGAGCTGGAATGACCTGGGAATGCAGTGACCAGCTGTCCTGACAGGCTTGTGACAATGGCTGGCATTGTGTGTCCTGCAGTACTTTTAAATTTTTATTTATTTTCTTTTTTAAATCTTTTTAAAGGTACATCAGCATACACGTGAAATTATAAATATTATAACCATGTAAGGCTTTGTCAGTCCTTTAAAAACATAATTTCCCACTGGTGTTTCTCTGTAGTTCTATTTGAGCTTTGCTTTGATCTGCTGTATTTGAGAGTAGGGTATTTTCATGTTGAATCCTATTCTTTTTGTTGTCTTATGATAGCTATGAAGTGTTAAGAAAAAAGTAACAGCGAGAGAAGTTGTATGTAAAACTCCTATGTATGTTGGGATGGGAAAATTCAAGGGTTTAGAATTTACAAAATCTTTTAATCCCTTCTCTGGGAAGGAATTAAAAAAAGCTCAAAGAGTTTTGCAGCACTTTGGGGGCACTTGGGAGTCCCCTCCTGTCACTGGTTAAGGGAACTTTTAAAAGATGCTTTTTCATTTTTTCTGAAGTCAACAGTGTATTATTTAAACCTTGTGTTTTTGTTCTGTTGCCCAACCCAACCCTACCACCCTTTCCTCTCCTTGAACCTTGCTTTCTCTTCTCAGGAGCAGTCCTGCTCATGTTTGTGTAGTTGAAAATGTGTTCCCTCTCCAGTTTGCAACCATGTAAATCCATGTCTGTCTCCCTTTTGGTCTGGAAGCTTTTCCCTTCCCTTGCTGCTGGCTCAGCCTATCACCTTCTGGGTTGCAGGACACTCCTGTCCATCTGTCCCTGTTCCAGACTTTGTTGGTCCCTTTCATGTGATGCTGTTTCTGGAATTCCCATGATGTTCCCACTGGCCTTGGAGCAGAGTGTTTGTGTTCTCTCCAGTTCATTTTTGCTGCAGTCAGAATTTCCAACCAGGCAGCAATTCCGGCCTGTGCCCTGGAAACAGGGGTTGGTTATATCCCCTTTCCATAGAATTTGCCATAACAGTTTTTGATCTGCCTTTTCTTTTGACCTTTATTTTCCATCTAAACAGATCTAGCTTTTTTCCCCCTCATAGTTTGGCACTTTTCTCTAAGATCACATCTTCTTCCCCCTCTCAAGATACCCCACTCTTCCAAAACCCCATTCCCTCTTCCTCCCAGCCCAGTTCTTGTAGTGTCTGTCTGTTGTTCTCCATCCTGGAGAGCCCCTGTTCACCCCACCCCTGATTTGGACTTCTCTCCCCGCCATGGCTGGAGGGAATGTTCACTCATCTTTTCACATTTCTGCATGAAGGTGGTGCTGAGGTTTTGTCAGTTTGGATCTGGACTTCTGTCCCTGATTGACAACTGTGTCCTCGTGTGAGAACATCCTCGAGATTGCCATGAGATTGCTAAAAAATCTTCTCTGCTGTATTCACAGTTCCCAAAGAACTGAAACCCTCTAATAGCTGACTGTATCTTACCTTTCCCGGAGCTCTTCCATGCCATCACCTAACCAAAGCACGTTTGTTTTAAATTGCTGTAAAGAAACCGTTAATGCTTGTGTTATGTTTTAAATTGCTTTCCTTTGGAGGCAGGGAATTGTCAAGTAAGTACTGATGGGGAGCCCAGCGAGGCCTGGATTGCTGGGAATGTGCCATGCAGGTTGCACACATCCAACAGGACAAAGGGATGTCGTTTGCTGCAGTGCAATTTTCTTGTCTTGGCAGTGTCATCTTCTGTATCAAAACAAACTAGGTGTAGTCATAGGCTTGTTAAAAGTGAACTGACTTCTTAAAATGTTTCAAATGTGCTGCTTTCCATTTGTTTTATTAAGATGGTGATGAGGCAATGAATGCACACGTGTGTATATATACATGGCTATGTATATATGAATGCACACAATGTCTGTGTTTGTGTGTGCTGTGAATAGGTATCTATAAAAGTATCCGTGTGTGTGTGTCCCCAAATTAAGCCTCATGCTTACAATCTAGTGACTATCAAGCATGTCACACTGGTAGTGTTCTCCTGCTTTCACAAAGTATTTTGGCTTGCTCTTGTCATAAACTTTGATACTCCTAGGTAGAGAAATGTGGAAATGATCCAGTTTGAACTAACACTAAAACAGAAAAAAGCATATGAGAAAACAATTCTTTTCCTAAGTGCCAGTTCAGAGGCTCTCATAAATCTGGGCTGAAATTAAATAATGAATTAATTATTTGGTAAGACAATTAAGTTTTGTAATAACTTCCCTTGCCCCTTCTCTGCTGGTGACAGTGCTCCTGCTCAGTCCCGTTCCACCCAGAGTCGCCCCAGTGGACTCGAGTGCTTTCTGAGGAAATAAAGGTGCTTGTTCCCCGAGGGCAAGGCAGGACAGGCTGTCCTGGGAGTGGCTTGGCCTCCCCACAGCAACTGTGGGCTAAATTGCAGCTGAGCTGGGATAGAGAACAATCATCCATTGTGTGCAATCTCAGCAGCGCCTAGGAGACTGTCAGCTTCCTACCAGTTCCTTCCCTATCAGGCTCCTGAAAATAAACCAACCGTGGAATCCCGTTCTGCTCCGGTGCAAAGTGTGCAGGAAGCTTGGATGTAGCTTCCCTTTCCCCTCCATCCTGCAGGATCTTTATCTCCAAGTCTGCCCAGGGATGCCGGGTGTGATGTTTCCGGGTCTGTGCACTCTTTGGTTTCTGTTTTAGTTCTTGCTGGCATGCTTGGATAGCACGTGTTGTGCCCAAGGAATGACTGCTGCTCTCTGAAAGTGCTTGTGCATGAGTCTCGTGCTCAGAAGTGACTCCTAAACTCTATTAAGTTTCTTGCTTGGCTTTATTTGCTGCTTACAAGGGGATCAAGGTAACTCTCTCACTCTCTTTGTGTTCGGGATCACCTGCTGATGTGCTTGTTGGTCCTTGCTGTGCCTGAGACATGGGTCAAACTGGTTATCTCCAGCTTTGCTCTGTCTCAGAGCTCAAGTTGTCCTGTTCCTCATTCCCACAGGGCTCAGTCCCCACTGTGCTCTGCCCTCCATGCCTTTGATACCTTCCATTGAAAAATCCAGCTCCAGAAAAAGCAGTTGCCTATACACAAAAAGGATTTCATTCTTCTCCAATTAATTTTTTGCACAATGGGAATTACTGGTAGTTATGGTCTCAGGACAGGAACAAATTTCACAGCATGCAGAATGTAATACCAAGTCACATTTCTCTGGAATCATAAGCTCTGATTTCCAAGAGCTTTCCAAGAGCTCCCCTTAGCTCTGTCCCTCTTTTCCCAGCAGGATCAACAACAGCAGCAGAGGTTCTCTGGCCCTATAGACCATTTGCACACATCAGATTTTGTCTCAGCCTGTATTCTGCATTTGTCTCTCTCTAGCAACTGTAATTATGTAAAAAAGCTTTGCTGGCCTCAGTCTCCCAAATTCCTTTGGATGAATGACTTGTGCATTTAAATGCAACCATTTTATCTTTAATATGATTTTGAGAAGATTTTATTGAAGCCATATCAAGGTTTCGGGATGGAATTTCTCAGAATAAGCAAGGCTGGACAGAGGTCAATTGCCAGAAATTACTTCAGATCATTTCTGAAAGCACCAATTTACCATCATTTCATATTCAAGGATTTTTCCATGGATTTAAATCATTATGGTTTGAGGTCTTTTGAATGATGTAAGGTTGGATTTTCTGCCACTCACCCTCAAAGTCTACATCAATGTTTCCGCTCTTTGTATCAAAAAGTGCAGGATTTTAATCAGTTTATTGTGCAACTCTGAAAAAAGCTCATACAGGGGTAACTGTCCATTTGCTACTCACACATGCTGTGGTTTTGAAGGTTGTATTTTACTTTCAAACATATTGATTGTCTTCTTTTTTAAATGTTCTTTTCAGGCCACCTGTGAGCAGAGCTGCTCCTCAGCCTGAAAAACTACAAAAGAATAATGTCAACAAAAAAAAGAAACTGGTTGAGGTCAGGATTAATGTCTTTTAAATTTCTTTAAAGATAATGTGTGCTGGCTGAAACCCATCCCTGTTTTGTCTCTCAGTGAAGGGCAGGTACAATCACAGAGTATGTGCATTCCCATGCTCCCTGCTCAGTCCCAAGGGAAATACATCCAGAGCCAGCGCTTTGGCCCAGGAAAAATCCCGTGTGGGATTTGGAATGATGGACTTTGGAATTTCCCTTTCTCCTCCAAACAAATTGTTTCAATTGCCTCATAATATGTAGAACCAGGAATATTCTGTGCCCTGTGTGGACAATTTGCAACACTTGGTCTTTGGCTGATTGGGATTGTTCCTGGTGAGCCGTGATTGTGTTTGGGACAGGCATTAAGTCTGGCTTCAGGGCTCCAAGGCAGCTCTAACAACAATCCATTAACCATCCTGGGTTCCTGGAGAAAACTTCCTTGGCAACTGCTTGTTGTAAGCTGCAATTACACCTCTGATTAATGTCTTAATTACAGAGTTACTTTACAGCCCGCCCTGGCTTCCTTTAAGGACATTAAAGTCAGAATTTGGTCTCTGGAAATTTGGTAGTTTATGATTTTTGAAAACTCTGCAGATAGCTTCTTTAAAATATCTGATACCCTATATAAATATTAAACTGTGAAGGGAAGAGCAATAAAATCAGACCTGTTCTGTGAGTTGTATCTGTTTGGAATGAAAATTTACAGAACATTTGACAGCCCTCTGAATAATTAAAAAAGAAAATAATATAAATGCAGTGCTTTAGTTGGCCAGTTGAAGGTTGATAGCCTCTGATAATGTTATGCCTCAATAAATGAGCAGAGTGGGGATAACTACTGCTTTGTTATTCTGTTGCCTCTGCAATATATTTGTACCTGTGTAATTTAGAATGGTCCTTAAGAGGTCCAGTCTCTGACATCTCCTTGTTTTTTCGTTCATTTCACTCTTGTTCTCTTTGTTTTCCTGGTCCAGGAGCTGGCTTTAGACCATGTGTTTGGATACAGAGGATTTGACTGTCGCAACAACCTCCATTACCTGAACGATGGTGCTGACATTATTTTCCACACAGCTGCAGCAGGCATTGTCCAAAACCTCTCCACTGGTAATTCCGCTTGAAACAGTTCCTGGAGATAAGATTGGTCTATAAGGAAAATATTTTTAATTGAAAGTCTGAATGTTTTAATATTCCCATGACTTTCCCACATTTTGCATCCTGGTAAATAGCACAAACCCACTGTAGGTGGCCTTTGAGGGACTCCAGTCCTGGGACAGCCTCTGGCCTGTGGGCTGGGAAACAAGGATGGCTCCATCTGCCCTTTCTGGGCTCCTTCCCTTGGTAGGGCTTTGCCTCCAGTTCACTTCCCCACTCACTGCCTCAATTCACTGGGATTTCACTGGGAAACCTGGGCTTTTATCCTGGTTTAGGGCAAATTGGGGAGAAAACCTCCAAATGGGGTCCCCCCAGAATAGCAAACTCAAGCAGCCCCTCCCTCAACTGATTTGGGAAAAGATTTGCTCAGAGAAAAGTGGAAAAAACTATTTACTTAACAAGCAAAGTATCCACAAGCATAAAAAATAAATAATATGAAATAACAAAACCTCTCACCATTCTGAAGAGAGATGGCAAAATTGAGAAAGCCTTGCTGTGGGTGTATCTTGGCTCACCCACTCTCTTCTCCGTTCCTCTGGAAAACGCCGTCCTGGCCCCTGGGGGCCACAGGCGTGAGCTTCCAGTGTTTTCTGGGTTTTCAGTCCAAAACAGGTTTAAACAGTTCTAAGAAAAAGAATAAAAAAACCAGTCCAGGGAACTGCTCTGCCTCAGCTAGTTAAAAACCAACTAAAAGCAAAGGAGATCTCTGTCCGTGCTGCAGACAACAGAGTCCAGGAGTGAAATGTGGATGAGTGAGAGCAGCTTCTGAAAACAAACACAACCCTTCTGTTTCTCCCTGCTTCGCTCTCAGAACACTCTTAAAGGCACAGAACATAGCATCCAACGTAAACAGAACAGATGACTGGGGATCCAAGCATCATAAAGACACCCTAGGACAGCTTTGCATTGGCAGTTTTGGTGTTTCTAGCAGTTATGGTGGCTATGGGCTGATTCTTAGGCTGATTCCCTGCATATATAGATAATTTCCCAAATACTGCTTTTGTATCCACCTCTGTGTGTTGGTGGTTCTGCCCATGGTGTGTTTGGGAAGGGTGCCTGGGAATGAGAGCAGAGCAGCCTTAGTGGCCCCTCATCCCCTGTGGAGTTGTAACAAGCTGCCCAAATAGTCTGTGCTTCTGTGGTGGCTCATCCCTCCATCCTGTGGTGACTGAGATCCTGTCTGAACGCCATCAGGTAGCCAGAGCTTCTACTTGGAGCACACTGATGACATCCTGTGCCTGACGGTGAACCAGCACCCCAAGTACAAGAACGTGGTGGCCACCAGCCAGATCGGTATGTGACCCCACAGCAGAGCTTTACTCACAGTTTTCAGGGCACTGATTTATTTGGGACTTTTTTGTGGGGCAATTTTACTTTTTGTTTGATTTGGAAGAAGTAATCGAGTTCCAGGGTTTTCTTACTGTTTCAATTCCATCTCTGATTGTGAGTGATTAGATTTTAGAGTTAATTGTAGTAAAATCATATTTCAGAAGGCAAGCTTTGATAAATTGCCTAATCATCTCAGTAATCTGATTTATAGAATTACTTCTTTCCTTCCTGTGTCCAAGGCACTGTTTAGCAATGAGAATACACTGAGCATCATTTTCCCTGCAGAATACAGGATCTGTACAGAAAAGGCCAGAAACAGAGAGAGATCTCAGCAGAGGTTAGGGCACAGATCAGGGGACAGCTAAGAAACCACATGTATTCGTGTGTTTGTTATTTACATTTGTTATTTACATGTAAACATTGCATGGGGAATGCAGGATGAGTCGTCCCAAGCCTTGAGAGGGATCTGCTGCCTCTCAGCCTAGTGCTGGAATAATTAACTTTATGGAGGAGAATGGGATCAGAATGTCTCCTCAGCCCATTCTGGATGGAGAATGGAATCTCTAACTTGAGGACAGGAGTCGCTTAACAGAGGTCAGGGAATGGCAGTGACAAACACAGTGACAAACACAAACCCTCTGCTGCCTGTCCTGAGCACAGCGATTGCAGCTGGAATGTGGAGAGAGCACCCAAACCTGCATGTGGTGCCAGAGCTGTGCAAAACGCTGATTTTTGTGACATGGAAAAGGCTAAAGGCCCTTTTCCTAGACCTCAGGAGATCAGTGCATCTGAGTTTGATACTTTGTATAACTAGAGATTCACTTCACTTTTGAATTTAATAATTTTTATAACATGCATGCCTTTAATATTTCTTTTAGACACCATTTTTAGAACTCAAAAGTACAAAATATTGTTGCAGTATTTGTGTATAAAAGCCAATATACCCAAAAAAGTTCAACAATATTCCTGCTTATTTGTTTTGTTGATTTAATCCATATCCATTTCCAAGTTTTTAATTTTGTTTTCCTTCTGGTGCTGATGCTGGCACTTCAGCACAAGTCACATGACTTATTTCACCTATTGTTTTCCCTTGGTGCTTCCTCATTTGCCATTGCTCTCACAATGCAGGTGACATGACAGAATTCCCAGGTAAGGCTGATTTGTTTGTGAATTTAGCAGAGTCCTGTACAAGTTTCATGTTGCCTCGTTGTATCTGTGTGAACCATGGATACAAGTGAAACATCTGCAGGCAATTTCTTTTGCATGAGGCTCTTCATAAATGTTATGTTATTCTTTTAGAACTTGTCTGACTTCATGGACTACAATGATTCCCCCCCTGTGTTTTGCGAGCTATTTTGATTTCTCTTTGTTTCCCAGTAGTGCTAATCTTCAAACAAATCCAACCCCCCAACTAATGTCTGTTCAGGTTAAATGTTCTTGAAAAATGTCTGGTTTGCGCTGAAGCTTTCCAGAATTAATCCTCTTTTAATGCCTCTCTCTACCCGCAGGTACAACCCCCACCATTCATATATGGGATGCCATGAGCAAGCAAACCCTTTCCATGCTGCGCTGCTTCCACACCAAAGGGGTCAATTATGTGAACTTTAGTGCCACTGGCAAACTTCTGGTGTCAGTGGGAGTCGACCCAGAACACACCATCACTGTCTGGAGGTGGCAGGAAGGTAAAAACCAGGGGGAAGTTCTGTTCCTTCAGCCTAACAGAGCTGAGAACAATGATTGGCTTTGCCTTTCAAGTATTTAGACTTCTGTGTCCTCACTATGAGTATACCAGTTCATCAGTTAAAGATAGCAAAGGGCTAGAAAATATGAACAGGAGGATAAGTTTTAAACACCTACTGTAAGTGGAAATAAGAGAAAGAATGGTGCTTAATGTAAAATTACATGAAATTAAGGAAAATTATTCCTTTCCTTTCCTAAAACTCTTCAAGTACTATAAGGGAGATAGGCCTTTGGGAAGTAATTTCCAGAAAAGAATTACCTTCGGAAATGGTGGAGGGGAAAGGAAAAGTGCCTCAGCTCATTAGTGTGTCCCTGTGCATTTTTCATTACGTGATAGCCAACATTTCTGTGTTATTTCACTGACACAGGAGACAGACTATGCTGTGGAGGCCTTAAATCTGCATTTCTTAAATCTGTGGGTTGCAATGGAATAACCAGGGACTTTGGGAGTTGCATTAAGATGCTTGATACACTAAATAGTGCTGGGATTTCCAGCTGTCAGCATCTGGTATGCAGATCTCTAATCCAATACCAACTGAATTTATTTGATAAAATCATATCAGAACTTAATTTTTCAGGTAAATTCAGCTTTGTTTTTTCCCTTGCCTCATGAAACCAGGGGCTAAGATTGCCAGCAGAGGAGGACACCTGGAGAGGATCTTTGTTGTGGAGTTCCGCCCAGACTCCGACACTCAGTTTGTGTCCGTGGGGGTCAAACACATGAAGTTCTGGACCTTGGCTGGCAGCGCTTTGCTCTACAAGAAAGGAGTCATCGGGTCCATGGAAGATGCCAAAATGCAAACCATGCTCTCTGTTGCCTTTGGAGCAGTGAGTTCAAATTACCTGCTACAGGATTTTACATTACCTTTGTACTAAACCTGCAAGGGTCAGTTTTCTTTGCTGAAATCCAACCCAGTGCTTGTTAGTGAAATGTGGATTTAAAACCTGTGCACCTTGAGATCCTTCCCTGCATTTCCTGAGCACAGCTGAGTGAATGCCTTCTATTATGTTCTGTGCACACCTACTGCCCTGGCATTGTTGTTGTTGTTGTTTTGTTTTTGGTTTTTGGTGGTGGTGGTGGTGGCTTTTTTGTGGAATTTTTTTGTGGGATTTTTCTTCTTTTTTTTTCATTTTTTTTCCTTTTTTACTTTGCTGATAATTTATCTGTTTAACTTAAACTGTCATCTGTTATTCTGTGTATCATTTTTTCTGCTAATGGTATTTGGCATGACACATGCCAGTGATCCCACCAGTGGTGACAACCCAGTGTGCTCATTGAGGACTTTTAAATTTAGTTTAAGGAATTTAAATTTAATTGAAAGAACTTTACTTGAGGCTGAACAAAAAAGCCGAGGTGTCTGTTGTATCAGAGGTTGCTGCTGTCTGTTGCAGAATAACCTCACGTTCACTGGTGCCATAAATGGAGATGTCTATGTGTGGAAGGATCATTTCCTGGTCAGGCTGGTGGCCAAGGCTCACACGGGACCAGTGTTCACCATGTACACGACTCTGCGGGACGGGCTCATCGTTACCGGAGGGAAGGAGAGGCCGTAAGACACAGGATCTTCCTCAAGTGCCCAACTTCTGTCTCTCTTGTGTGGTTTTTGTTTTCATTATTTATCCAGCACCCCACAGATAAAATGTCTTTGTGCTGTAGCAGTTTCACTCTCAGTTTTGCATAACCTGCTCAGGTAGCTTAGTAAGTAAAGGACTAAATGTGAGTTGGGGGTCATAGTGGCACGATGTTATGCTGAACCTCTTTGGGATTGATCCAAACATCTGGATAAGCTCTTACTGCCTGAGCTCCTGCCATACGTGGAGTTTGCATCATCTATTAGTTCTGTCAAACTACAGACAGCCTCTCCTGGTGGAGATGCTGCGGGTCTTGGGATTACTACAAGAAACAGAGATTTGAGATAAGTGGCAAGAGAACAATTTGGTTTATACAAATTGTGGTGCTGTTTAAAACGTGAAATATGAAAGCATTTAATTCTGTATTACTTAGTTCCCATTTCACCATAACGAGGTGTCTTGATACAGACTTCAGGGTGGGTCAATATATGTTTTGTGATTGAAGCAGAAAAATACTGGTGGGATTTCCATGTGTAAAGGAGCCATGCAGGTAACACCAGGCATCCTTTGCAGCACCAAGGAGGGGGGAGCAGTGAAGCTGTGGGACCAGGAGATGAAGCGGTGCCGAGCCTTCCAGCTGGAGACCGGGCAGCTCATCGAGTGCGTGCGCTCCGTGTGCCGGGGCAAGGTGAGGAGCGGCCGGGGCAGAGGGCACAGCTCAGCTGCTTCCCTCAGCTTCTGGTTGTTCTTTAAAGCCACAAAAACCCCACTGCGAGTTACTGGGAGACCGTGAGCTTTGGTAAAGTGGGACACAGCAGAAATAACAGAGTAATTTCACTTGCTGCAGTCACTCCTGCATGGGTTTAAATTGTAAATGAGAAAGGAGCAGTGATGCTGCAAAGGATGGGACCTGTCCAGCTGAGCACTCCAGGGATGCTCTCTATTTCATTTTGCCCAAGAATCTGACGCATTCCTTAATAACACCAGTGAGGAATGTTTTCTATTTCCAATCAAGTAGCCATTAACCAATTACAAACTTAATCTGTTTATGCTTTTTCCAAGTATTTGCCAAGGAAGCTCAGGCAGTATAAACCATGGCAGTGACTATTACACTGACCACTTCACTCCTTTTCTTTGGCTACAAACAGGGGAAAATCTTAGTGGGAACAAAAGACGGAGAAATCCTTGAAGTAGGAGAAAAAAATGCTGCTTCTAACTTGTTAATTGACTGTCATATGGAAGGGGAAATCTGGGGCTTGGCAACACACCCCTCCAAAGACATCTTTATCTCTGCAAGCAACGACGGAACAGCCAGGATCTGGGACCTGTCGGACAAAGTGAGTACCGTGAACATCAAAGTATGTGATTAAACATGAACATTGTATCCAAGCATGCATTTTTCTAGCTGTGCCTTTGAGCAGCCCTGGAATGAGAGCAGGGTTTTGCCTCTGTCCTGAGCAGGTTTTGGTCTTGTTTGGCCCCAATTCTTCCGTTGCTGTGAGTGCGAAGGCGAATCCTTGGTGCAGGAGAGGTGCCAGGCTGTTCCACAGCCAGCACTCCCAAAGGAATGCAGGGATTCACCAGCATACTTGCCCAGGGAGTGCTCTTGTTGGGCATTGCTTATTTTGATCTAAATGTGCAGGCTGGGGGATCAAGGAAGCATTTTGTTTCCACATTGCCAGTCTGAGTGACACAGACTGTGCTGTCACACACACAGCCACTGCCCATCATTCTGCCTTCCTGGCAGGCACGGCTTCCTCCTCTTCAGAGCCTTCCTTTGGAACTCAGCATGTTGCCTCAGGGATTTTTCCAAGTCTAATTGACTAAACAACAACCATTTTTAAAAACAACAAATAAAACATTAAAAAAAAAAAAAACAACAAACCACACACCAAAAAGATTTCTGCTCATTTTAGCCAGCATAAACCATTTTAAAAGCTTGTTACCTGAGCTAAGAGGAATAATTTTTAATGAGGAAAATGAATATATTATAAATATAAATAGCCAGGTGAAAATGCAAGAGGACGTTTCCACATATCAAATGAAATGGGATAGCTCTGTGCCCATCAGCAGTTGTTGAAGATGTCAAAATCACCTTTGAAATAAACTAGGAAATAGATTTTTCAGCTTGTTCTGCTAAACAGTCCTTTTCCTGGTGTGAAACTGTATATCATTCTACAACATAATGCAAACATGAACCCCCCCTCCAAATCATGTATCTATTTTGAAGTCTGCTTAGTGACATATGCCCAGTGGGATGCAAGTCTTGGTGTGACATTTCAGGTTTATGTTTAGAGGGAAACAGAGACGATTTGTTTTTAATTAAGCGAGTTTTATGCTTGGCTTGGAAGCTCTCAGTGTGCTGGGGAGGTGTGAGCCTGTTGCGTGTGTCCCCGCAGAAGCTGGTGAACAAGGTGAGCCTGGGGCACCCCGCCCGCTGCGCCGCCTACAGCCCCGACGGCGAGATGGTGGCCATCGGCATGAGGAACGGAGAGTTCATCGTCCTGCTGGTCAACAGCCTCAAGGTCTGGGGCAAGAAGCGGGACAGGAAGTCTGCAATTCAGGACATCAGGTAGGGCGTGCTCAAGATACGCAGCCCTGGCTCGAGGGAACGGCCATTGAGTGCCAAGTGGATTTGCAGAGGCTTTGTAAGTCCATGGCTGTTGAAGCCTGTGTGAGCTGCTGAAGGGCACTGTGGTGGTGCTTTAATTCAGTCACAGCCACACTGCACAGCTGTAATTGTGGGAATTAATTCTCCAAATTGCAGTTCCTGTTGCTGACTCCCAGAGGATTAGTGTCACTGCACACTGTGCTATGGCTTTAAGCGAGTGCAATATTAACATTATTTAACCACAAACAATATAGAATAGAGTCACAGGATGGTTTGGGTTGGAAGGGACCTTAAAGCTCATCCAGTCCCACACCCTGCCATGGGCAGGGACACGTTCCACTATCCCAGGTTGCTCCAAGCCTCAATGTCCAACTTGGCCTTGAACACTTCCAGTGGTGGGGCAGCCACAGCTTCTCTGAGGGACCTGTGCTTGGGCCTCACCACCTTCACAGGCAACAATTCCTTCCCAATATTCCATCTAATCCTGTCCTCTGTCAGAGATATCCTGCATCTTCCTCTTCTCTTAAGCATCAGGTTTTGGTTTGGGCTCATTCTTGCTGTTGATAGAAGGAGTTTTGTGTTTTCCATTTTAAAAAGTTACTGTCATGTTAGCATGAGAAGCAAAAGCAAATCTTGCACCAAAACAGCGGGTGACATCCCCACTCCATGTTTTATTGTCTAGGATCAGCCCAGATAACAGGTTTTTGGCAGTAGGCTCACAGGAACATACTGTGGATTTTTATGATCTCACTCAAGGCACAACTCTAAACCGAATTGGCTACTGCAAGGACATTGCCAGTTTTGTCATACAAATGGACTTCTCTGCAGACAGCAGGTACATCCAGGTATGTCTGGGACAGCCCTTGGAGTGCTCGGGTTTATGGTGTCACTGTAATGAGATGGAGGCTTGAGCTGTGCTAAGGGCAAAGCCTTATCCCGGGTCAGTGGAACTGGTACAATGCTGGAAATTGTGGATTATAATCAAATGAAAGCAGTTCTCTTCCTCCCTGAGGCTGGGATGTGTGTGAGAGCTGGGTTAATTTGTATTTATCAAATTGTTAATTTGAAGGGGTTTCCTTCAGAAACATTTCTGATTTAGTAAAATTATGTTGAGATAAAGTGTAGAAGTGAAAGAAAATTTGTCATCTCTGCATGTGAACATCTTCCATCATCATCATGTAACATTGTTATTCCTTTATATGGCACATGATGAATTGCAGATAATGAGGAAAAAAGAGAAATGTTATCCTAGATGTTGAATTCCTGATAAAACCTAGTGAGACTGCTGGACAACTTAAAGAAAATAATGTATTTATAGCAGAGTTTCCAGGTGTTTCCTTTCCCACCTTCAGGTATCCACAGGTGCCTACATGCGTCAAGTTCACGAGGTGCCACTGGGAAAGCAAATCACAGACCCTGCAGTCATAGAGAAAATCACCTGGGCCACGTGGACCAGGTAACACTCAAGAAAAGCATGGGGCCAGGAGCCAGCACTGGGATCAGGTCACAGGTTTGGGTGTGTAAATGTTGAGAGTCCCCAGGGCTTGGCAAACCTGTGAGTGCAGCCAGGCTCTGCTTCCTCAGAGTTCCATCTGACACCCTTGGGGTTTATATACAGCTGTGGCTGTTTTGGTGTCTGTAGTAATTAGTGCTGTTAATTAGACCAGAGGCTGTCACAGGGCCACTGTGGCTCATTGCCACTCATCCCAGGCCCCTCACATGGCTCTGGGCCACTCCAGGCAGCCTTGTCCCATGCCAGCAAACACCAGCAGCACAGAAGGCCTGGAAACGTGCACTGATTGTACTAAGGAGTAGCGAGTGTCATTAAAATGTATTTCCTGATGTGGAAGAACACAGGGGTCTGCCCCAAGCATTGCAGAACTGTGGCTGTGCTCTTCCTGCAAGAAGTGGGACAGCTAAAGGCAGAGCTGACAGTGGATGAGAACCAGGCAGGGCTGGGAGAAGGTAAATGAGAATCCTCCTACTCTGACTGCTCTGCTGGCATAAAAATCTGCCCCAAATTCCCCATTTCAGAGGACTCTTGACAGCTGGTGGGAGGGGGCAGATGCCTCTGGCATTGTTGATTCTGTGGGTGAATGATTACAGAGAACTGAAGCCAGGGGTAGAACGCTTATTTCTGAGAACAAGTCAACATCCAGACAAGCATTCCCTCCTTTATGAACTCATGGCTAAGGGAACAGTGCAGTCAGAAATCCTGGGGGAAGGCTCATAAGAGACCAGAGCTGCACAAGGTGCTGGTGTGCAATGACGCCGGTGGTTTCATGGGAAATAAACCTACAGATTAATGGATAGAGGTTATTTAAGAATCACATAAAAATGATGTGTTTGTGTGATGGTCTCCATGATGAGCTCAGGGCAATCATTTAGAGAGGACAATTTTATTTTAAATGCAGCAGTTTTTTTATTACTGACCTGTGTTGGCTCTGCACCTTGTGGAAGAGCAACAGCAGGTTAAGTCTTACGGTCTAATGCATTTTATTTACCTTGATTTTGGAACAGCATTCTTGGAGACGAAGTCATTGGGATCTGGCCACGAAATGCCGACAAAGCAGATGTCAATTGCGCCTGTGTGACCCACGCTGGCCTGAACATAGTCACAGGAGACGACTTTGGGCTGGTCAAGCTGTTTGACTTCCCATGCACAGAGAAATTTGTAAGTGCCTGTTTTATTTTCACCTTTTGAAAAGCAGCTTTTGCTTTTCTCAAACCCCTCAGCACTCGGTGTTACAGCATGGCCCATGCTCAGGAAGCTCCTACAGCATTCCAGCAGCACTGTCCATCCACGGGCAGCTCCCAGGGAGTGAAAAGGCCTTGGGGTGAGGACGGCTGTGGGCACAGAGGTTTGCCTGGTGCCAGCTCTGAGCTGCTGTCCTGTCCCACAGGCCAAACACAAGCGGTACTTCGGGCACTCGGCACACGTCACCAACATCCGCTTCTCGCACGATGACAAGTTCGTGGTGAGCACCGGAGGGGATGACTGCAGGTAACCGGGGCTGGGGCCGGGGCAGTCACACACAGAGAGGGACACAGGCACACCCATGTGACCCACACAGACATCCCACGGTGCACTGACAGTGCACACAGCAGACAGGACACACACAGTGTGCAGCACAGTGCACTCAGACACACAGACACTGCCAAGAGCACACAGCGTGCACACGCTGCACATACTGTCACACACAGAGACATGAACTGTGCACAGACATTGCATACACGCTGACAGAGCAACAGTGTGCACAGGGTGCGTTTCACACACACACACACACATGCAGGGCTTGTATTTCACACACCCAATGTGGTTTATTCTCCGCTCCTGTCTCACTGGGCTGTGCCAAAGCCCTTTCATTACCTGCTCTCCCTCCTGCCTCCACAGTGTGTTCGTGTGGCGCTGCCTTTGAGAAGCCTCTGGCTGCTTGCTGTCCTGCCCCAGCGAGGGCTGTGCTGGCCAGGACACCTGGGAATGCCCCTCCAGCTGCAGGAATCCCAGCGTTGTTGCAGGCTGACATTTCCAGATCACTCATCCCAACTTACCAGGAGGGAATGGGAGCTAGTGTTGGAAAGCCCAATGCCCTTGCGAAGGAAGCTGAGGTTTGAAGGGTAACCTGGGGATCCCAAAGGGATGAACAGTTCACTCACAAAGCTGCTTTTGCCTAATACTGTGTTGTTCAAACCATGTCTGAAAAGGGAGAAAATGCTGACAAAATGCTGAGCCCTTTAATTTCCAAATTTGTGGCTTGAATAAAGCTCAGAAAGTGGGTGGGTTTTAGCCACACCTGCTTAAAACTCCCATTTGGTGCACTCAGTAAAGCTGGGAGCATTTAAGAAGCAGGCTGGGGAGGGGAAGGTCATCCTTCAGCTTTCATTAATTTGAAGGAGCAAAGTATCCTTTTTTTTAAATTCATTTTATTTTTAAATATATATATTTGGCAAAATTTTCTATCCATGAAGTGCCTTGGAATAATTTTCTAGTAGTTTGGGCTGCAGCCTTGCCTCCCCCCACGTGTTTTCCACACACGGTGCTATGACTCTCACCCAGAGGAGGGCTAAACCATTCTCACCTTTTCCAGCTGGGTACTTCCATCATCCCTGTTCTCTGCTTTGGGTCTTTAATACCTTCACAAGTGATTTCCCCACTGTTTCCAGCGAGCAGCTCTGTGCTGTCAGAAGGCCGAAGGGACGGCATTCCAGCTCCTGGGCAGCTGCTCCTGCAGCCAGCACTGCGAGCTGAACTCCAGCAGTGAGTGAGAGGAGGAGGGTTTGGATAGACTTGGTTCAAGACATTTTAACCAAGACTGAGGGAGTCATTCCCCAAGTGTTCCTGCATGCTCCCCATTTCTGGGAAAATGTGCTTTACACTCCTACAGGCAGTGGCCAGCCTGAATCTTGGCCTGGTGGGAAAGCCTCTGTCAATTCCTATTTCCTGTTCCAGAGGGCCATCCTAAGCCTCCAAAGGAATCCCTGGAATGTCCCTAGAGCAGGGCTATGTGTGCCCTCCAGCCAGTCCATGCTGCTTGTAAGCAGAACACAAATCCTGATACCAGGAAGTGCATCTTTTTTTTTTTGGGTAAACCTCATCCTGGCTGATTCTGGGCTTCTCTCACTATCCCTGCTTCTCCCTCACCCCACAGAGCCCCTTGTCCTGGCCTGGGGGACAAGCTGAGATCAAAGGAGAGCTGCCTCCTTAGGGAAGTGGAACCACAGAAATTCCCAAAAGGCAACACACGTCCTTCACTCTTCTTTAGAATATTTTGTCAAAACCAAAAACTCGAAGGATAGTGGAATTGGAGAAAGTTCAAAAAGGAGTAGCAAATATGGGAAATGTCAAAATATGTATTTAAGATAGCTAAGATTCTGGGCATGGATATTTTGAAATTACCTTTCCTAATTAAAAGAAATAAAGGCCAAAATAAAACATTTAGACTTACATTTAGTCTCTGAAAAGCAATAGTGCTTTAGTCCCAGTTCAGGACAATAGGATTTTGAACTCTGGAACCTTCCTGCCAGTCCATTTCTGCTGCCCACTGCATAGAAAAGTAGCAAAAACATCCCATTAAAGGAGTGGATTCCTGTCTGTTTAACACACAAAGTGCTTCAGCAACCTCAAAGAATCACCTTTTTTTTACAGTTGAATTTATTAATGCCTTATGACTATACAGCAGAGCAGTTTGTCAGATACACAGTACGAGTCCCTATGCAGTCTTTTTCTTAAAGAAACCTTCGGGATCAAATCCTGTTCTGTCAGGTGGTGCCAGCAGTGAGCACCTCTGCCTGTGTTGTAACCACTCATGTTTGCCTTCCTTCCACGTTGATTGTATCCCAAATAAAACCAGTTGTGTGGCAGAATGAATTAATCAACAGTGATGTGACAAATACCTTCAAGCAATAGTGTCTGTCAGGAAAACACTTACGGTTTGTATGTTTCTAAGGTCTGGCTTCCTGTATAAAATGCTCAGAAGTAATGCTGTATTTTACTGTAAACTGAGATATTAATGCATGGATTTCTATTTTTCAATGGTCACGATGCCATTCATTTAAAATCTGCGTCTCAGATAAATTTGTACACAAGTTTTCAATGTCCAGCTCTTAAATCAGAATCAACACGTTGACTTGGAAAGATTATTGGGACTTATTCCCTTCAAACTCGAAAATGGCACCAACCACTGCTGTCTCAAAAAGCCAAGAACCCGACACCCTCCAGAGCTCCCTGGGACACTGGAGCTGGCCCTGAGCAACTCCGTCCTGCAGAGAAAGAAAAGGGACCGTGACAAACCCACCCTGCCCGCGCTCTACTTGGACACTACTGCCAACACCATGGACAACGCATATTTATCACAATGAACTTCAAATAAACACTAATATATTAAACTTGCCTCAAGAAAGCCAAATACCGGTATTATTTTATGTCTATAAGCTTTATTGATACTTGGGGTTTTTGGGGTTGGTGGTTTTTTTTGCTTTTTTGTAGGATTTTTGTTTTTTTTTTTTTTACATTTCACAATGCATTCCACAGACTTAGTTCAGTACAGCTCAAACTGCAAGTGTATAAATTTTCACTTATCATTTCTTGCATAACAGGACAGGGCTTTAAGTTTCCAAACAACATTTGCAGCATTAGATACTCAGTCCACAGATTATCAGAGTCTGAGAGCTGGAGAATTATTTGCTCAAGATCAACTACTGTACGTTTGTGCAACAAAGTGTGTATGCTGTAATTTTCTTTTACTCTGTGTGGAGGTTCTTTGTTCATTTCTCTTTTGTTGTTTCCAACAGATGCCAGTGTTTACAGAGACATTTTAGTTTCTCAAGCTTGTGTGCTCTGGAGCTCATCCAGGCCTCAGTCAGTTCTCTGAAGTACAAAGCACTGTGGAGCAGCTGAAAGATCTAAGCTTTGTGAAACACATATATATATATATTGGCAATTGATAAAACAATGAAATCACAATACAGCTATACTCATACCAAAAAGGCAAGATTTTTCAAAACTTGCTAAACTGGTATATTTTTCTAAAACATCTCATTTTATAAAATCTGCATCAATCTACACAGACCATACACAGTGCACAAACTGGGAAGTGTTCTCCTCTGCCCCACCTGCTCTACACCTCCGGAACACAGCAGGAACTACCTCTGATGAAGCAAATGTACAGCTGTCTCAGTCGTTTGTATTAGCCAGTGCTGCACACAGGATAAGGAAAGATGATTAGTTTTAGATCCATACATAGCAGCTTACAATACTTAAGATGATGAAACACATGGCAGTCAAAACAGTTATTTTTCCTCAAACACTGCGTTGCTAAAAAATAAAGATCTGTGAAATTGCACTGCAATGTCAAGGGGTTTGCTATTCCCTGACCCTCCCCATGTAAATCCAATGAGTATTTTTCCCCCTTAAAAGATGAACTTCCTATTGATAAGTTGCTTCAGGCTTTTTTTTATTCAGTTTTGCGCTTCAACCCAGGGATCTTTGCTTGGATCCTGCAAGAGGAAGAAGGAAACACACAAGTCAGTTTGAGTAACAGACAAAAAAGAAAATATTAAATAGAGTCTTAGAAATGGCAACGTAGAAAAGAACCCTCACAACACAGCTTTATACTCAGAGCCCAGTGGAACTGCTGAGCTCATTCCAGCCCCTCCCTCAGCTGCACCTGCTGAGGGGCTCAGGTATCACTCATGAGTTGAAATACACAGATTTCCATTAGAAACAGTAGAGGCTCATTTCAATACAGCATCAGCAATAAAGGAGCTCATTTCCTAACCAGTCCAGAGTTACAGACCTTTTCCCTCTTTGGCCTGGCACATGGAAGAACACGTTAGTCCTAAACAGGAGTGCTACATGTGCCAAAAACTGTCATCAGTACAAAGGAAAATAAATAAGCCAACTCACTTTGCCATGGCATCTTTGACATTCTTGTTCACAAGTCCCAGGTAATGGTCGATTTGGGCCTGGAATTGAAGCAGACAGAAGTTACAGCCCCGCTCCCCCTCTGCAGCCTGGCTGAGTCCCACAGAACTCCGGGGCAAGTGGGAGCTCAGCCAGGCGTGTTTCCCAATGTGATGCCAGAACTCCAGGAATGCACCCATAAGATGGCATGCTGGGCTTTGCCCCAAAGGAACCAGTCCCTGGCTTCTCCCTGGTCCATCAAGCCCCAGTTGTGGGTGCAGGGCAGGGCCCCTCTGGGCCCCACAGAGGAGCAAAGCTGCTTAGCTGGGCTGGGCCGGGTAACCAGCTTAGGCTGCAGCCCAGGCAGAGGATTGAGCAGTTCGGGCTAAGCCCCAGACACTGTCCATGCTCCTGCTTGGGGGCTCCAGGGCTCCCTTTCCCTGTGGGGGAGGAGCCTGGACAGGACCCCATGAGGCTCTGCCATCTGCTCCTGCCTCCCCCCAGCCCCAGCCTGGCCCCCATGGCAGCCCTGCTGCTGAAAGAGGAGACGGACGGCTAAGCCAGAGCTGGCTACCCCTCCTGCACAGTGACCTGCCCAAGACAGCCCTGGCCATAATTCAATCAAAAGCATTTTACTTTGGCTCCTTCCTCCCTCCTCCTTTTACATGGGAGTCTCTCCCCAAGAGCAGCACTGGAATGGGCCAAGCAGCTCCCTCCACCTGTTTTTGCCAGGGCTACAAATTCCAGAGCTTTGAGCTGAGTATCAGCTCCAAAAGGTACAGCAGGATCCAGTCCTGGACCAGCAGAAAAGGCCTTCAAGTTCATCAGGCCTTTTCCAGAACAGTTTGCTGGGGAAACCTCTTCTTCCACCAAGATGGAAAAGGGAAAGCACATACAGTCTGAACTTCAAGCTGAACTAGCATTCCCTGGTCCTGGGTAAAGTCCTATTTTTAAAGGATTTAAGTATTTCAGAAGGCTGAAATTAATTTTAATTATTTGTTTCTGGTTTTGCTTCAACAGGACTGATTTTATGAAACATTTAATGAATTTTATTAAACACTCACCTGATGTCTCTCATAAATAACAGGAACACTGAAGAGCGAAATCAAAGCTGGAAAAGAGCACATCAAATGTATAAATATGGACAACAGGGCTGCTGTTCAGGCAGGACAAGGACTGGTTTCTACACCTTGATATGTCTTGAAAAAAAGTACAAGAACAATGAATAACTAAGTCCCACGAAGTAGTGGCAATTTTTGGCCAGTAAATTCATTAATTCCTATTAAGGAGATCCTGGCCTGTTCTCCAGGTCTCACCAACAGTACAGGTCACTTTTTCACTGTGGGTTATGCAAATTCTTCCCAAAGGCTGCTTGGGCATCCATTGGTTCTGACACCTGAAGCCAGCCTGCTCTGGGATACAAGAAATTAAATCCTGCAGTGGGACACGGCCACAGCAGATCCTGCACCTCCTCCAAAGTCCCAGCATGGCAATGACATTCAGGGCAGGCTAACCATGACAGGGACAAGCACAACAAACCTGCCTATAAACCAGGTAATGTGTGGAAATCTGCAATCTCAAGGAATTCAACAACACAACTCAAAACGACCTGCTTCTGTTGTGTTATCAAAAAAATAAGAACCTAAAAGTGCAACATCTTAAGGCTACAGGATCAGCCTCCCGATGTGGACCAGACCCCACTGCCTTCCCCAAGGTCTCTGGTGTGCCAGGTGTATAACACAGGTCAAACACTTACCCAGGATCAGTAATGTCAGACCATTGAACAAGGCACCAACATAAGTGAACACCCACATCAACACTGCGAACTGCAAGGGAAAAAGAGCCTGTCAGCACCCAGCCCCTACCCAGGACACCCCACAGTCTGCTGTAAACACAAATACCAAACCAAACAGCCCCAAACTGCACTTCACCTTTGGACACCTCCTGTAACCAGAGCTGGGGGATCAGGTGGCTGAAGGATTCGGTAATGGGATACGAGGTCTCCTGCATCCAGGTCACGGGGCTGAATTCAGCCCGAGTCAGCAGTGCCCAAACCCTGCCTTGTGCCTTCGCAGGGCGCTGCCAATTCCATGGTGAGGAATGATGGGCAAACACAGTTCCAACCTCCCACCCTCCAGAGAGAGGGGACAGGCCAGGCTGAGAGAGGCCAAAGGGCTGGTGCATGACAGAGCCAGAGAGAAAGGAGGCCACACGTGTGTGTGGTGGCCCTGCTGCCACCCGAGCGTCCGCCCACCTGCCCAGCCACGCTCTGCCAGCAGGGAGAGGCTCTGTCACATCAGGAAAAGCCTGTCTGGAAGGTCACAGGGTAGGGTGGGCCTGATTTACCTTTTCTCCTTGAAAAAACCCAAAGGCACTTTGGATATTAAAAATTTTAGGAACAAGAGGAGATTTTGAGAAAAGTGCTCAAACATGGAAGATGGCTCCAGGTCAGAGCCAAGCTCAGAAGCAAAGACATCCCTAAAGCCTCACACTGCCATCACTGCTGGCTCCCTGTCCCAGTCCTGTTCCCCCCTCCCTGCTGACAGCACTGGTCCAGCTCCCAGTGGGACACAGGCTCTGCTTCCCAGCTCCACACCAAGGTCTGTCCATGTTTAGTGCCAGGTGGAGTGTCCCAGGCACACCTCTGACCTATAGCAGTGGGAGGGGACCAAGAACTCTATTTCAGGGTAGGATTCCTCCCGAGGAAAACCAGCCACTCTCTTCTAGAGTTGCAGGGTGGCTGAGGAGCTGAGCAGCAGCCAGGAACAGCAGCTTTCCCAGTGTTTATTCCTTGCTCTGAACAGAGCAGAGACCCCCAGCCCTGGTCAGCTCAGCACATGAGGTTGTTTCCCAGCAGAAGCCAGGACAGACACTATGGGAAGGCTGGCACTGGCACCAGGGAGGGCAGACCTGGGCACAGTGGACAACCCAGGCTGGAAACGCTCCCATCAGCAGGAGCTGCACCCAAGGAAAACATAGGTACAAAGTGCTAGCAAAGGAAACGGGGCGTGGTTGCAGGACTGTGGGTGCGGGCCAAGACCCGCAGCCAAGGAACTCTGAACTTACGTATCCCAACATCCAATTTTAGCTTATCAAAAGATGCAAAATATCCAAACCAAACAAAATCAACAGCCAGCAACAAGATAAGGGCATGACAGTCAATACAAATTTAATTCCATGACCCCCTGCAATGAAATCAAGTTCACTTCAAGAGCTTCACCCAAAACTGATCCTGTGCAAAATTCAGGTGCATTAACTGCAAGTGATGGAGTTCTTTATCTGTCAGCACTTGAGATGTGACAAAGCAGCACCAGGGAAGGGCACAAAATTGACCCTTGGAGAGGCTGCACTGTTTGCAGCAGCTGAAGGATTCTGGCAGGTTTCTCAAGGAAAATAAAACAGATTTTGCTGAACTCCCTCATGATTCAAACCCTCACCCAGTTCTGCCCTGCAATGCCAGGGTGAGCTTGGAGCTGACCTCTCTGCACAAGGCATTTAATACTTGCACACTGGAGCAGCCTGCATGTGCAGCACATCCCCCAGAGAGAGGAAAGGCACCAGCTTGCACTGGGCAAAGAGCCCCTGAGTGTGTGATGGTTCACAATGGTTCTCTTGCACCCCAGCTATCCATGACCTGCTCCCCATGGACACAATTCCTGAAGCTCAGCACCATCCAGCCAGCTCAGCAGCCAGTGACACTGCTGATGACTCTGCCTAGGGCAGAAAATGTGAGTTTATGTAAGCACAGGGGTATAACAAGACTCAAATCAATCCCAAAGTCCAACCATTATCAGAACTATCCTATTTAGTGTGCACTGAATTTATGGTTCAAGGAAGTGCAAAATCCAGGAGTTCACATTTGACTACACAAGCTTTTCTCCACCCAAAGTCTGCCCAGAGCAGCATCAGGGCAGAACCATAAACTGCTGCATGTGCAGGTTTTAATCCCATTTATGGTACTGGATGGGAGAGGGACCCTGATCCCACAACTCCTCTCTCTGCACCCGTCTGACACTTCAAGCAGCTCTCCCAGGATTATCCGTCGTGGAGTCCATCTCAACGCCCCACATTCTCTTACTGGTCTCTATTTTCTTTTTCTTATAAACTATGCAAACCCAGAGACCCTCACAGACACAATAAAGCTTACTTGAAACACACCTAAGAGACCTTTACAAACACAAAAAATCTTCCCTGAAACACCTCTAAATAAAGCTCTAAGACAAGAAAAAAAAAAGCAGAAGGCAACCCAAGATCCACCTCCAGAGCTGATACTGCCCATCCCACCCGCTCGGGATGAGGGGAAGGAAGCTCAGGAGCCAAGCTTGCTCTGACCCTTCCAAGGACATCTACACCAGTGAAAGGCCTGTGTGCCTGATGGACTGAATCCAGTTTTTCTAGCCAAAATGGGCAAAATCCAGAAGTGCCCCATGCCCCTTCTTCCCCATAGAATACGCAGAATACAGAGCTCTGTTCCTCAAAGCCTCAGCTGAGCAAGAGCAGCAGTGCCCAGTGCCAGCACAGCCTTTACCAGGACAAAATGCAGCTTCTCCTGGGGCTTTGGCAAGGGCTCCTCTGGAGTTACTCCTCAAGAGCTGTGAGGAATTTCTCCTTGTGCTGCATAAATATTTAAAGTCCATTTTAAGACTTCCCTGACTGAAGCATTGTTTAATAAAGAAGAAAAAAGTCTTAACAAGACAGATTTTACAGTCAGAACTATTACACACAATAAACCGACCTGCAGACATTTTCTACATTAGAGCTCTGTAACTTGAATTATACATAAACATGTGGTTTCCTATCATGAAGATGTTTAAACTACACAAGCCAAGATATTTTTATTTTTTAAACCAGGGCCATTATATTACATAAGACCCTAGAATCCCAATGTTCTCCTTGAGCACGAACTCCAAAATCAGTCACTTGTGCTTGTGAACTGTCCTGACATTCACTGGTTTCTGATAAAGGGTTGGTTCCAACTACCATAAATTAGACTAATTAACCTACATAAAACATTTTAAATGTCAGAAGGAGAGAAAGGAAATGAATTAGTTCAGCTGGATAAACCCATCTTTCCTATGGACTGTAGTATTTTAAGTGATTAGAGTGCCTTGAAGGCAATTCTGGCTGGAATTCTGCTTCTAACACATTCCTCCCAAAGGCCTTGTTTTCAGACCAGTGTTCACTGGAACAGCAGTTGGCTGCTCACTGCTTCCTTCTCCTTTACTGCAAGGGGTTGGGATCTCTACACAAATGGTGTGAAAAGTCTCTTAATTCAGACCAAGACACAGATCACAAAGGGCTTAATCAGAAACACAAATGACCTTGTGATCCCCGGTTCTTCTGTGCTGTTGATAAATCAGATCCAAACAGGACTTTGGCAGCAGTACTATTGATCATGTCTCAAGCAACAACCAGAAAAAGAATGCCCAACCAGCCCCTAAAAAGCCTCTTCCCGCAAAGTCCTTTAGGAGCAGGGAGATTATTGCACAACCCCCAGGCCAGTACTCCACCTCCTCTCTCCCTCCTGAGAAAAGAAATCTGTCCCACAAGCAGCAGAGCCCCCTTACACCTCCTCCCGCTTCCAGAGGGAACTGCCTCGCTGCAGGAGCCTTGCAGGGCATCAGGTGCAGCTTTTCTGGCACAAACTGTGTTTAACTTGGAGCATAATAAGAAACTGGATCTACAAACTCTGGGTAAGACTCAGAGATCTGCCTGCAGATTTCTACTGCACAAATACAACAAAAACTTGGACAGCCTTCCTGGTTTTCCCCACGTTTCACAAGGAACCCCTCCCCCAACTCCACAACAACTCAAAGGACTTTACAAAGCACTAAGTAAAGGGATTTACTGCAGGATAAATGCAAGTTTTTTCAAGAAGATTAAGCAAACTTAAAAAGGAGTGAACACACTACACTGAATAAAGGAAACACCAGTTTCAAAAACAAAGAAAAGAGATTGGAGCTTGAAAGGAGAGAATATAATTCTCCCAGAACAAAACTGAAGGGTTTTCAACCGATTCTTTTATTTCGGCAGGAGGGGGTTTTTTGTGTGTTTTGTTGTGGGTTTTTTAATTTTTTTTTAACTGTTACATTTGCTTAATTTATTACTATTCTTCACTGTCAGTTGTGCTCTGCCACTCTCAATAAATCCCATTAAATTCTACATTCTACTCAAGCTGTTATACAGCACTACTCTCACTGGGTAGAGTAATTTGCAACCCCCACTTCAGTAATTCCCATCACTAAAAGTAGCAGCTTTCACTCCCAAATCCAGGGGCTGGAACAAGTGTCCACCTTCCCAGTAACCCAAGGGCATCACTCAGTCCTCACCATTCCAGTAGAAAGTAGAACAAGAACTCCTATTTGAGACAGGGAGCCATGCACTAACCACAAGCCGGGCTGGGACAGTCTAGCCCAGAGCCAGGTTTTCCAGAGGGACACACACGTAAGTGACACACCCCCAATGCCCAGACTGGAGCATGGCTTTTTTCAGAAGATTCCTGCTGCAAGAGGCATTAGCAAGGGGCTGAAACAGGGAGCTGCAGGCAGCCACAGCTCATTTCTGCTTTCCACTTGTGTTACTGCTCTGCCCACGTGCAGATCAAGTTATCCCTTACAGTTACCCCTATCACTGGAGGCAGCACTCGATACCCAGCCCTGTGCTGAACACTTCCAAGAGCAAACTACTTCTCATTATTTACTTAAGCAGAGCCATTGTTCATTCTGCAAGGACCAGCAGGCTTTGCTAACCTGGGTCAGCAGCAATGTCTTCAGAGAGGCAAACTCACCTTGAGGGAATCCACCAGGTCATCGACGAGGAAGAGGCGCCGCAGCTCGCGGACGGTGCCGTTCACGTGGCCCAGCACGACGTTGCTGTACTTCTGGATGAGCTCCTCCGACACGGCCACATCTGAGTCCAGGTAAGCCCTGCAGGACACAGCCAGGAAACCTCCGTGTGACAGTGCTGCCAACTCAGTATCCATATCAAAAGTATCAATAGAACCTCCTTTCCGTGCTACAGAGACACCAACTTCACCACGCGAGGAATGCTGACAGGACAGAACAGAACTAACCTAAGTTAATCTTAGGGAAACTTTTTTTTCTCACTGCTATTTACTCAGTCACCTGCACCAGGCAAAAAAGGTGGGCAGGCTAAGACAAGGAAAAAAAAAAAACCTACAAAAGCAACACATCCATTTCTGTCCCTGAAAGGCCCTTGTGGAGTTACCATGAAGCTGTAACATACTATGGCACAGTAAAATGAGCTGAATTTCTCATGTGCTAGAAAAAAAATCTTACAGCTAGTAAGAGCAGTTCTTTTACATAAAGACATAAACCCCTATCTGGTTATATGTTCTTTCCACTCCAGTGTCACTTATCTGTAGTTGCAGTGGCTATGGCAATTTGGAGTCTTTAAACAAAGTATAAATTATTTATCTGATGTGCATGCTGGAGGCAGAAGGAGCAATGCAGCACATATGTAACACAGAGCTCATTTCACAGTTGTTAAACTTTTGTTTAGGGGGATTCTGCTTTGGGGTGGTTTTGTTTGAGGATTTTTAAATAAGAAAACTGCACAATGCTCCCATGTATGTAACTTAAAGCAAAGCTAGACATGACCTTGTGACAAGCCCAAGACAAAAGAAAATACTTCAAATGGTAACTGCAGCAAATGGCCATTTCAAGGCTACGTTCTGCCATCCACCCTTGGCTTCCATCTGCTCACCCTTCCCACCTCAACCACAGGATATTCAGCATCTGCATGAAAAATCCAATTCTTCTCACAGGATTTTTCAAGTAAAAATATCCTTCTTGTAGCTAAGCTACAGAGAAAAAAGTAAGCAACCAGGTATGCTGGGCAGAAATGTCTAGAAGCTACTTAGGGATGTCAATATTTTTAGAAAAAAACTGCAGAAAGAACATGGATAGAACTAATTCTGCTTGTTCTTGCTAAGAAAAAACTTAAAATTGTTGTTTGGATAATGAGAAACAAACAAGATTTCAACTGGTAATATTCACCCTAACATGGGGGTGTTTTTTCCCCAGAATTTTGTCCCACAGACTGGCTTCCACTGGCAAAGGAGCCATTGCAAATGGTCTGGGAAGAACCAAGGGAAAACTACAGAAACATTTTGCTTTGCCTTACAGAAAATGGGAAGAAGGGAATACCACAAAATTAGTAAGAGGGCTGCAGATGGAGGGGCAAACAGGAAGGCTGCAAAGGGAGACTGAGCCACTTCACTCATTAATAACAGGGAGAAGCAAGGCTGGGCAGAGTGGGACAGGGCTGGCAGGGAAACAAGAAACACACACTCTTACAAGTCCTCCAACACAGATTAATATGGTTTTATTTCTCTTAGGAGGCAGCTCTGCAGCAGTGGGTACCTGGATCCTGTCACTGACCTTGCAAGTGGGGATAACAGCTACACTGCTGCACACTAAAGCACACATTTTAAGGTCTTAGAAGTTTCAAAAGCACTAAAGTAGCCCTTTGCACTGGTTTGAACTCTGCTACACTTATTGTACTTTTCTACCCCTTGTACCAAGCCATCAGTCTGTTTTCTGTATTTACTGTATGACTCCTGAGAATATCTGAATGTGGGGAACACATTTTTCAGTGCAGAGTCTATTTACATTATTATGCAACATCTTGCAGCACGTGTCACCCACTGCTTCTGGCAACGCCAACACTGCTGCTCTCCAAAAACAGCACAATTTTGCTTAATTAAAAGAAAAATCTCACCTGAAGGGGTGGCCCTCATCCGACTTCTGGATTGCCTGGATAACTCCCTTGTATATCCTAAAGCTGATGGTGACAGAGAGCAGGGCCAGGGCAATGTAGGCTGTGACGCTGACGATGCTGAACACTGTTAATGAGAGCAGCAGGAACAAGCTGGCTCCAAACACCACCCCGGTCTTCTTAATGTCTCGCCAGTAAAGGAGGTCAACAACTACAATTTAAAAGAGATAGGAAATTAGAACAAGACACCTTTGGCATCCATATCAAGGTAGTAATTCTTCACTCTAATTATTCACTCGACTGTTGAGAGTCACCAAGAATGGAACTTGAGAACCCCCGTCAAACCAGAGCTGAAATCACAACTAGAAACAGGTTATTTAGTACTGGTTCTGCTCTGGACTTCAGATTATTGGGATTACTGCTATTAGGATTACCTCAGATGCAATTGCTCAAATTTTAAAACAATGCTGCCCTTAAGCAATGTCAGAATTCATCTCTTCAGCTACTGTGCTGTGTTCTGCACCAGAACCACAGCAGTTTGTGCTTCATTTCCTCTCACTGTCAGGCATTTTGTGGAGGTCACTCCCTGAAGAGACTGACTTCCCTGTTAGAACAGATAACAAGACACCAACAGATCTCTCTAAATCATTATATCTTTCTAAGCCTGGTAGACGCAAAGGCACTGCTCAAAGACTCATTAACAGTTCATTTTGTTTTCTTTTGATGGAAGCATTCCCATGGACGTTTATAATGTTGATTATGGGTGACAGACTGAGCCATCAAGAGGGAATACTCTCTCTGAAATGTCAATCCAGGCTAAATCTGTTGTGCTCCAATGCCGAAGACTTCATTTGCAAACCAAGTTTAGTTTTCCTTAAGTGACCCTCATTAGAGAACACAATATTATGCCATTTTTAGCATCACTGTTCAAAGCAAAGTACACTCCTGCACATGGCATAGGTAATGTCTTAACCCACTCACTGCAGATCTGTTTGTTAACAGCAATAAGGTACTAGAGACAGAGTTCAAAATGAATTACAGACACTGTTACTGTTGCACTACACTTTAGTAAACTGCCTCATCACCAAAATTAATCGCAAAACTGTATATCACAGCTTGGAACAGATTATTTGGATAACTCTAAAAACATTTTAAAAAAATAGAATTTGTCTGTTATTTCTTGCAGGATGAAAACACAGTCATGCACCAACATCCAACACGTGGTAGCCTCTGTAGGGCAAAGTCTATGTAATCCTTTTGTAGGTACATGCCAAAGCCCCTGGGGCTGCGGTGTGTTCTCCCAGACTTTCAAGAGCTGAAGTTCTTTCCAGTTATTCCAACATGGAAACTATACCGCATAGCAGGAAAGGTGAAAACCATGGTCAGAAACTTAAACCCACCCTAATGCAAAGTATCTAACCCCCATATTTAATTCACATTTCTGCAGAAGTTTCCTGCAGCCCCACAGACAGAGCCAGGTTACAGCTGCACCAACATCTTCAATTTATTGCAGATTAGAAGTGCTGTGGAAAGGACAGCCTCAGCCATCCATCCCACTCGTTTCTTCCAGCCTGGCTGCTTGTGCTGGGCCAAAACCATCCCAGAAAGCCGGGAGCCAGCCAGATCAGGGCCTGGAGCTGCTACCATGTGACTGCACAAACATATGGGGGCAGAGATAGAGCAGCATCGCCCAGAGGTGACGCTCCTGCTCTCCCAGCACCTTCAATCCAACTACTCCTCCCACTGCAGCCCAGGCTCCAAGCAACACAACTTTTCCTTTATATTTGTAAAAATAAAACAAACAAAATCAACTCATTGTGGATCTGCTTTTGTGTGGGTTGCAATCCCAAAATTCAGCTTTTTCTTTGGGTTCTTCCCTTGCTTCCAGACACAAAAGAATCTATTATTGTCTCTGCACATCTTGCATTAAAAATCAACAAAATTTTGTGATTGATCTAAGAATCCTTGTAACCTGTAAACCTAAACTGAACTGTAAGGAGCCTCAACACCTGGGTGAGAGCTTCACAACCAGTCTTGCCAAAAGCAGTTGGTGGATTTTGTGCTCTTATCATGTAAGGCATCTTTAAAAAAAACCTCCTCATTTCTTTTGGAGCATTTGCTGCAAGTACTGAAACTGTGTTTATTTTTAAATGCTGCAATTTGAGCATCCATGCACTCGAATTTGGTGCTGCCCCCGTATCAGGTGACACATTCAGTATGAGCCCTGCTCCTCTCTGCCTGCAGACAGCATTATTTCTGCAAACGAGCTGCTCCCTCCTCTCTGCACAGCTTTAAAGCCGTGGGTTCTTCGTGCTCCATACGAAATCACCTATTCCATGCATTAATGCATTATTCCAGTTATAAGGAATGTAAAGAGGGTAATTCATCTGTATGACAGTTCCAGAATGCCAGAAACAAAGGCACATTGCTGGAATTAAAGCACACAGCAAAAGCCAAACTGCCTTTAGCGACCCATCAAGTCTTTTGTTCTCGGTAATCAATAAGAAAAATCCCCAGGCCAGTAGCTCCCTGACCAGAGTTAAGCTGCACATAAAACATTTTTCCTCATTCCACCTCCACTTCTTTTGGAGAACGAGCAAACAAGCGTCAGCTTAATGGCATATGGATCCGGTTTCACCGTAAATTCCTCAAAGGAAATTTGGTGTTTAAGTCACTGAAAAAATGCTTTGTAATTCTGCAGTCCAAGAAAGCAGATGAAGCCACTGATTTGTATTCTCCAATTGATCAGAAACAAGTAATTTGCATTTATTTTGAAAGGAAAAGATTAAAAGCATTACTAGAAGCAGCTTTCTGGCTTTAACTTACATGCAAGATATTCACCGCAGATTGAAAATGAAACCAGACAAACAAAAAAACCCCAAACCAATTTTCAGCAACAGCCCTGCAACATCTTTCCTCATGGAAACCGTTCAGAGATGCATTTTATACAATATAAAGTATAATAAAATAAATAATGTTAATGCACGTCTTGCAGGCCTATTCTAAAACAAGAACAGCTGCCTACATTTGGTAAGCACGAACTGTCACTTGGCACGTCTAAAAATAGTCCTGTACCATCCGTGCCTTACATGCACAACTCATCCAGTTACATTTTGCTTTTGAATCAAGTGCTGCTATAGCTTTGGCGCTGCATTTTTTTTTCTTTTCCTTTCAGATATTTAACTTAAAACTGAGCAAGTCATGTCAGGTTTTGATGACAAAAACAAGCGGTCTGATACATTTAACCTGATAATCCTCTTTTTTAAAACCCCTGAACCAAGCAACGCTGTCTTGGATTTTTTTCATTTTGTTGTTTTAGAAAGAGAAATTAAAAGCGAGACCTACGAGCGAGTTGAGCTCACGTGTACCAGAGAAAACCAGGAAAAAGAGACTAACCCATTTTGGCATCCATCTTGAGCGTGCTGCAAGCACCCAGCCCTGGCACGGCTCGATCCCGGCGCTTTCCACTTCCTGCCAGGGCACTGGGAGGTCGGAGCTACGCAACCTCCGCCCGCTGCCATCCCGAACGCAGCGGCCGCCGCCGCCAATGGCCGCCTGCGCGCTAAAGCCTTGGAATGCAGCTGCGGAGCCGCGGGCTCCCTGCACAATGAACAGCTCCCCTCTATCTGGATTTACAGCCCAACAAACCCCGCGCTTCAGCGCCGAAGAAAGGCTGTTTGTGTCAAAGGGGAAGGGGGGAGATAAACACCATTTACAGGCGTTGTTACACTGGAACCTTTCTGTGATGTGAAAGGTAGGCAAGGATCCTTTATGTTGTCCTAATAGCAGCGAGGAGGCACAGGGAAGAGCCTTTTCTGGCTCAATTTAGCGTTGTGCCAATAGAGAAATGGGACAGCAGCGCTGAGAACGGGCGGTTCTCAGCACGGCTGCGGCGCAGTGTCCCATCTGTCACCGAGCAGGAAAAGCTGCTGCGGAGAAAATCCACACGCACAAATTGCTCTGTGTTTCTGCTCAGAGAGGCCTTTTCCACTTACATTTAACAAACTTCATATTCGCACAAGATGTGATCTTCAGGGTTTCTACTTATCTCTGTGAGAGAATCTGAGTGCTGACCCTGCAGTTCCACTGGAGTGGGCAGCCTCGGCTGGGCATAGCCCAGCCCCCAGGAGAAACCATCAACCATCCAGTGGCTGGTGTGTGGAGCACCACCACAGACTGGGGCTTGACATTTTCAAGGTTTCCTGCATCAGGATGATTACTCAAAATCCTGGTTGACATCCTAACAGGAGCAGAGACTGGGCCACAAAATTGCAGCCTCTGGTTTACCCTCATCAGATACATGGAAGCCACTTCAGTCCTTGACTGTCTCCTTGCAAGCCAGGAACAACCACCAGCCCCTGGCTGGAGAAACTGGGTGGTGACAGCAGGACTGCAAGTGGTGCCAAGCACGTGGGACTGCCACCAACAGCGCTGTCCCTGTTCCAGGGACAGGCATCCCCACACAGCAGCGCTGGACCGATGGGCAGGCGGCTCCAACGGGGGCCAGAGGGCACAGAATGGGGCTGCACCACGCACGGTTCAGGCTTGGCACATCCGCACCACAATCCCAGCACTAAAAGTGATGCAGATTTCACATGTACATGCTAGAACAACAACAAGGCGTACACTACCAGAGCCTCAAAAAAAACCCAAACCAAACCAAACAACAAAAACAAAACCCACAAAACCCCACAAAACGCCAAAATAAAACAACAAAAAACAACCACCCCCCCAAAAAAACCCAAAACAAACACACACAAAAAACCCCCAAAACCAAAACCAGACCAACAAACCAAAAAAACCCCACCCAATCCCAAATGCTACCTAATGAGCCAAAGCAACATTTTCCTTTCATTTTTACTTGACCAGATACTCGTGCATGTGTGCAAAACGTACCTGCTGGGAAAACCATTCCAAAGCCCCAAATATTAATGATAAAGGTTGCCTATGCAGTCTTTGCCATCAGTTATTAAGTAAAACCAAAATTCAGAGAGGTTTCTGCTCAATAATTAGAAAAGAATCTTGGAATGACCTGGAAGTATAGCTGTGCTGTTCACCATACCATCATATCAATATTCAGCCATTAAAACCTGACATTTCCTTAAATCACTAAAAATTAAATAAATAAATGTTACACTTTAGTACCAGTTATTCCAGAGAGCCTATCTTCAAGAGCATTAAAAATTAAAACGATGCTATCCCCAGGGTACACCTATTTCATCCTATCTATCCAGATGATCAATACCACAGGTATTAATCAATACCACAGGTTGTACCACTTGCATTATGTATGTTCCACAACTACAACACATTAACTAATCTAAACTTAAGATTATATTCATTAGGAAGTAGAATTTCAGCTGCAAAGTCCAACTATGAACCATACTTTTTGCTCTTCTCTGGTTTTAGATTGATTTTTTTAAAGTAATTTTTTAGCATGGAAAGAAGCATGTTGCAATATTTGCTTCTATATTTATTTTGGGGCTTGATGAATAGTGCAATCAGTCCCTGAACTTTACCCATCATTTTCCATGCCACTGGAGCCTGACCTAAGGAAGGAAGAACGTGAAACACGGTTTCTTCATCTTGCTCTAAACAAAAAAACAACTCTAAACCAGGCTTCAAAAGCAGCTGCAGAAGGAGAGGAACCAGGGTCTTCTGCTTCCCCGAAAACTTTCATTTCTGCTTCCATTTTCTTTAAGACCTGATCTCTGCTCAGGACGGGCAATTCAGGGCTTTTAAACCAAAAAAGACTCCATTATTCTCAAGGCCTCAAATTCCAGGGTTGGAAATGGGCTTTCAGCTCAGCACCACCCCTGCCGGGCTGGTTGTAAAAGAAATCTGAAAACTGGGCCTGAACACAAAAAGGAAACTCGTCTTTTGATTTTTACCAAAACCTTCTGACCTCATCTCTTTTTTTTTTTTCTTTTTTCCTTTCCTTTATTTCTTCCCATCCCCAGAGAATTTCAGGCCTGACATATGGAGCCTTGAACATTTAAATTACTTACACATCAACAACGTATTACTAAACACTGCACAATATTTTTTCCTAATATTTTACAGCCCTTTAAGGTTAAACTTTTAGAACCTGATTTTGCAGGAGCAAAGTGTTTTCAGCTTCAGGACTTTTTTGCTATATATTTAGGTTCTGATAAAGCATTCTATGGATTTCAGGGAGCTGACAATTTCGTCCAAGTGGAAAAAATATTTTAAAATAAGCCAGACTTTGAACCATAATTCCCCAAAAAAGAGGAAAACTTCATAAGCACCAAGCGTGACAGGGCCCTTTAAAATATATTCAAGGATCCAGAGATGATTAAATTATTTTGAAGCTTGTCCTGTTGATAAAGTATGAAGATTACTTATTCAAATAAGGCTTAAACTCTAACACACTGAGCACTAATGTAATGATCCACAGAGATTTGCAGCGGAGATCTCCCATTGGTGCTTACAGGAACAAAGGTCATCACCACACTAATTTAAGGTTAGCTACTTATTTACCTAAAACTTATTTACCTAAAATTTGATATTATGGCTGTAAATTCTGAAATTTCAGACACAGTTTTGCCTAGAATTTAGCAGAATTATGAAAGATCCAAAGCAAACAGGATTAAGGGTAGATTTCAAACAGATTTTTAGAGAAAATGCCCCCACCCTGGTGTAGGCTTCCATGCAATTTTAATTATTTAAAAACATTAAAACATGACCTGCAGATTATATGGGGTTTTTCAGTTCATGGTTAGTACTGTTAGATTATTAATAATCTCGAAATTTCCAAGGACCACGGACTAAATTCGGACTATGCCGGTATTTGTGCCGAGCATACCAAAACAAGCCCTTCATTAATATGCTCTGTAACACTGGAAAAGATCTGCAGCGTCGCACGAGCCATTTTACCTACATAAATTATTTATTCTTCTGCATTGCTCGTATTTACCTATTTTAATCTGCAGCTTTTCTAATTCTGCACATGGCAAATGAGACTCCACATCTTTGGCTACATTACACAATCAAATGAATACACGCTACAGACACCATTTACTAAAAACAACCCGCGGCATCTCAAAGGAATAAAATAAGGAAAAAAGGTGAAAGAATAAATACCCTTATCCTTCCAACCGCTCGGCTGACTGTCCATCTCTCCAGCTGGGATTATCAATTATGCATTCCAAGAGGGGAGAGCTGCGGGAGAAGCGCCCTGCAGCCCAGGGAGGGAACCATGGGCTTCCCCGGGCTCCGCAGTGGTGCTGCACTGGTGCTGCAGAAGCGGGTCAGCTGACGGGGTGTGGAGCTGACGCAGTGCTGGCACCGCACGGCCCCGCTGCGCCCGGCGCGGCCCGGCCCCGCTGCACGGACCCGGCCGTGCTAAGCGGCTTTTCGCGGCCCGGCTAAAAGTAGTCAGCAGACGAGCTTTAAATAGATTGCTTTTCAAACAGAGGTTCAAAGGCGTTTACAAACCTCCCAGATGTATGGCTTCCCCTCGGGTTTCTGTAAACTAATGTCTGCCTGCTGGAAGACTAACAGAGACGTCTTTGTAACACTTCTCCCTTCACAACAAGCAGCGTGAAGGGAAACAGAAAAGCACCCTTTCTGTGCCTGGAACAAAGGCAGAGGCTCATGAAGAACACGATTAATCCTTTTGCTGGTATCTTTAGTCCTCAGGAGCTGCTCAGCCGTATTTATTCCTCTTAATGAAGGCTGCAGAAAAAGTTACTCAGTCTTTTACCTAATTCCTACAAGCAAACACCTTCCCTTTTCCTATTTTACATCAGCATTCTGTTGGCAGCTGCTGACCTGACAATCAACTGTCCCCTTCATTTAAATAAAAACATGAACCTGATAATTTACAGTACCAACATATAGAAAGCAACATGTGAAAAGTATTGTATGAACAAGAGAGTGTGAACTACAAATCTGAAAGTGCTGTCGGAATCCTGTTGCCATTTTGTTTCCATACGTGCTGAAAAAACCCCATAACTTCTTTCCCAGTCTGGAGTTTTCTTCTTAAGATCTGGAACCAACAACAGAAAGCTAAAACCTTCCCAGGACTGCTCCAAAGCCTCTTAAAAATCTAGTACATAATTTTCTTAAGAACTAGAAAAGGGCATTCCCACATTTACATGAAAATACTGTAGACCAGGAGGGGCTACAGATCCTGATTCAGACCTTAAATAGACAGTTTCACTTTTCATTACTACGATCTTACACTGAGAAAGATTACTACTAAGAAACCCAAAAGCCCTGGTTTTGACTTCAACTGCTACATAAATTTAAGGCCTCTTGACAGCAAGACCAGTTACATTTCTTTTTAACTTATACAAAGATGTGCATTTCAGTTCCAATTTCAACAGGTAAATCCAAACAAATCTAAAATAGGAGGGAAGTAGAGAGTGTATATTCAAACAACACAGTGCAAGTAAATGTAAAAAGTTACACTATACCAAAAAAAAGTACAAAACACATTTGAGAATGTGCTTCTGTCTTCAAGCTGAACTGGAAACCACCAAAACCTGTGAATCCCCCTCAGTATTCGCACTGTCACCAAATTTTCCTAAAAACATTGTGATTTCAAAGGTCTTTCCAACTATTATCATATTTCTAAAGATACCCAAATAAAGCCTTTTCATTTCATATTTATATTCTTTATAACTTATACTTAAAATAGTGCATTTATGTGACTCTATCTAACTAGAGTTTGTTGTGGCCACAGATGCAGCTGCATCACCAGTCCTGTTTCTCCCATCTCCAGTGTGCCCTCACTGCCTCCCAGGAGTTCCTCCCTGGCCTCCAGATCCTCATCTTTACTCTCTGCATGCTCAGTGTTCACTCTCACCACTCCATGCAAACACACTCATAACAAAATTCATCTCCCATTTCAGGCAAGAGGGGACCCCATTCTCCACATAAACTGGGCATCAGCACTGCCAAACTTCTGGAGAAACTCTGTTTTCAGCAGAGATATTGCACACACGTGCCTCTAGAGCATGTATGAACACCAAGTACAGAGGGGGTGGCATTATCAAGTCCCCCAGACAAGTCAGACACAATCAGTTCTGGACACGTGTCACGGAACGCCCCAGGCTCCACGGGGCTGCTGCCTGGCAGGGCGAGTGCTTTACTCACTCACTACTCACACATTAAATCACCCTGAGCAGGGGCTCTGAGAACAGCACTGCACCTCCCTCTGGCTCTGCCTCAGTGCTGATGCCTACCTGGGAAAGTTGGGAACTTGGCCCAAATGCTCTATTTTCTCCCTAATTCTACCACTCTCAAGGAACTTCCTTCAGGCTTTGCTATTTTAGAAGCCTCAGCAACACAAGTCCTTGCCTCTCAACAGGGGTCACAAGAGCTCTAATGAAACACAGCAAGTCTGTGTCTTTCTTTCAGAAAAATTTTGTTCATTTGGTTTGGGTTTTTTTCCTCATTCCTACTCCTCCCCCACAAATTATCTGCCCTCTGGAACTCTCCATTTATTATTATTTACCTGGTAGCATAAAAGATGACCTGAACAAGCAAATATAAGAATACAATGAGATTAAATTGAATTATTTTATGTTGAATTAAGTAGAATTTTACCAATCTGCTTCTGAAAGAAACTCAGAGACATTCCAAGGCATTTTTTCTCCAGTAAAAAACAACAAACAAAACCAACACCTCCCATCAGCTGAGTGGCTCCATTTAACTCACTAGGAACACAGAAAATAACAGAAATTCCCTAAATGGGTACAGCTGGTACCAGGCAGAACTTCTAATGTCCTTTAAGCTTTACACAACTGCAATGACCTGGTTTCTGTTACAGCATCACAGGAAGTATTTGATTACTGCCCCCATGTTGTAGGAAGAAAAAGGAAAGAGTCATCATTAGTACCACCCTCTCAAAGCACATTTCCCACCTGAGCTTCACCTTTGCATTTGCCCCCTAAAGAAAATTCAGGAAATGTAAAATATTATTAATTGGCTGCATTTCTGAGTGCCTGTAATGGAACCAAATAAACCAGTTAGATTTAATCTGAAGGGAATGTCTACAGAGCTGGTGGTCAAATCCACAATGAAAAAAGGGTGTTCTGAGGAAACTGAGGCATGATGGTAAAGATCTCAACATTATTTCCAAATATTATTGTAATACTCATCATGGACACAGTGAGGAATTTAAACTGCCAATTTCCATTTCAGTACATAACTTTTCTGTGGCCAGAGGTTTTGAGTCTATAATTCAATAATATCGATAATATAAAAACCTTCCCATCCCGTCAATGAAGGGTTTGTGCAAAGCATGGGCTTGGAGAGGATTAATGATCTGTATGAGCTGAAAGTCTGTGCAACAGAAGGGCCAAGATACGTAATGTGTATATTTAGCTTTCACGTCTCAGGCTTGTTTCAGGAGTTGGGAATTTCTCCAAACCTGGATGGATCCCTTCCCATCCAGCAGGCACTGAGGTTCCACCTCGGTGACAAACACTAGATGGCATTAAAGCCCTGTCACACAGGCTGACCCTAATCCATGGCTCCCCAGTGCCTGCTGCACTGGCCTGGTGCTCCCACCTCCTGCGGGAGCTGGGGCAGCAGCACCTGAACCCACAGGAGCTGCCCTCTGAGGTCACATCTTATCAGGCAGTGCATTGATGGAGCTCAGGAATGCGTATTTGAGGTCTGGTGAGAGTGATAGAGAAGCAAGGTAACTTGCTCAAAGCCAAATACAGCAACTACTGAGAAATACAAACTTGGGGGCGGGGGGGGGAAACACACTGTATTCAAGACAGCAGAAATTGCTGGTGTTGCAGGGGGGTGTTTGCCCTTAAAATTGTTCCAGTTGTTACCTACAGTTCTGTACTTGTTTGGGTTTGGGGTTTTTTGCTTTTATGTGTCTCTTAAATCTGTCCAGGTTACCCAAGGGTGTGCCAGGCACAATTTCACAAACCTCCTTCTACCCAGGAGGGTCTTCAAAGATTTACATTTGCTTCAGTGAAGCAGAGAAGTTTAAAAAGTTTCTGCAACCTTTTTAGAATCCCTGTTAGCTCCCCACAGCCCACTGGGGCTGTGGGAAGTTACAACACACTGGCATTTAGGTTAGCTTCCAAAAAACAGCACTGTTAAGTAAGCATTCCACAACCTTGGATTTAAATGAACCAGTAAGGCAGCTCAGATTAAAGCTTTACAAGCATCAGTCACACCATCACACTAGCTGAATTCCACAAGTCTTAAGACACAGTGAAATCTATTTCAGTTCCACTGATGGGTAGGAAAAAAACCCCAAAGAACAAAGGTGTACTCAGAAGGCCAAACACATGCACAGATGCACTTGGCCTTGTGATGAACAATCCCTCCTTGTTAGTTCTTCAATGGTGCTCTGAAATTGTGCCTAAGCAGGGTGGTATTTAAAGCAGACAACTGATGTTGTTTGTGGCTTTTCTTGGAAGTCCAGTTCTGTATTTTGCAACACAGCAGAGTGTGAAGAAAAATCCAGAAAAAAAGGCTTATTTTTGAATTGGTATTCACATCTATTTAGCTTTAAGTAAGTGTTCCTCTAGCGTAAAGCAAAAAAAAATTTTGTCCCAAACAACACAGCATGTCAAAAATGAAAACTGCAGCTGCTCTCCAGAGTGAACACAATACTGAGAGGCTGCAGCTCCCCAGCCCAGCTCACAGCACACTGGACAGACCTGGGCCCTGTCCCTGCACTGAGCTGTGGATGGGAGAGCAGTGACATTGTTCAGCTCCTCCTCTCTGCAGCTTCTGTGGCAGCTTCCCACAGATGGACGAGCAGCAGCTGTGCCCTCCTCAGACCCACAGTGAGGGGCTGCCTTCCCCAGGCAGGGACTTGCCACCCCCAGCCTGCTATATCTATGCAATGATTAAAGAGCCTCTGCAAAGGTCTCCCTTTAAAAAAAAACTAACATAAAAGATCTCATATTAAGTGCAGTGTTTTGCTTTGTGGGTTTTTTTTGTTTGTTTTTAAGTAGTCTGAGCTCTAAGCAATTAACCCCTTGACATGAAGTCCAAGACAGACAGTGGCTCTCTAAACAGTTCTATCTGCTGGAAGCCCGAGGAGCCTTCACAGAACACACAGACACACAAAGAGTTTTAGCAGTGCTGGTTATCAATGAGGTTTTACCCCACGGGAAAAGCCAAACTCTCTCCTTTCTGCCTTACCTGTACATATAGAGGAGGTGCATGAGACAGGAGAAATGGCAAAGGTAAATATAAAAATACCTCTTCTACCAAATTTCTCAAACCTATTTCAATAGTATGTTCACTTTAACATACACCTGCTATTTCCTTCCAACTCAGGGTACTCTGTAATCCCATTTTATGAACTGTAGGCTGCAGCTACTGCATACAGTACTGCTGCTGAGTCAAACTAACTCCTGCTTTTCTATTTAGAGCACTGTGCTTTCTGCAGTAGCTGGGTTTTTTTGGTGTGATTGCTTCTGATCAAAGCTTAAGTAGCAGCAGAGTACTGCAATATCAAAAAGCCATGTACTCCTCTAGTCTACAAAAAGCTGGAAATTCATGAGCTGTTCAGTTTAGAGGAAAGAATAAAACTTCCTGCTACTGTAACTGCACGTTACTGCAAGAAAAAATAACTACACTGACGTGCAAGCCCCACCTGAAAAAAGAAACAGAAATTAATACCTGTGCTGTACATAAACCAATTTTAGTGTTTGCAGAATACTCAACTTCTTAATGACCATTTTTCCAGTAACCTGCATACAAAGCTCCCTCATGTTCACCACTTGGTTTAAACCACTGGCCTTTGATCTAACACAGGCTGAAGATGCACAGGCTATCTTCCAGATTCCAGGCCATACAGGAGCATCAGGAGTATTTTCCTGAGTTTTACAGTCTGATGTCTGAACTGGTAATGAAAAGGAAGAAATCCCTCTTCAAATCATGTGCACACAGTATCCCAGATTCAGAGTTTGGGAGGCCACCCCATGCCCAGCCTGTGGACAACCATGGAAGGGCCTGCAGTGAGCAGTCACTTATTTCTGCATCAACAGACCACGAGCAGCAGGGCTGGCGGAGAAACCTGGAGATGCTGAGTCCATCCCTGATAAACAATAAAAAATGTACTAAAGCAATCAGATTATGAAAAAGGTGCAAGTGCAGGCACTGACATTTTCTGTTACCCTTGGCCTACAGAGAAGTTTACAGAAAATTATTTAAAAAGAATAAGTCAAGACATGCTTAAGTTTAGCTAAAGAATTATGCAGATCAGCAAACTGCAAGACAGCATACACAGATTACCTGAAGACTTATTCAGCTTTGCTGAAAATACAGCAGTAGGTTTTTTCTTTTCTTTAACAGAAGCAGCTTCTTTCTCAGCTTCCTTCTCAAAAGCTCCTGGTTTTACTACACTGACTATCTCTGAGGTATCTGTGGCTGGTAAGGACATGGTGGATACTTCAGGCACTTCTCTGTCCACAGCCTCCAAAGACCTTTTCAAGGCATTGGTATCTTCCACAGCTTTTACTTCTACATTCTTCACAGACAGATCACAGGGCAGCTCTGGGCAAGGCAATTGCCTCTTCTCACCCTGGATCACCTTACTGATGTCTTCACCTTCATCTTTGTGCATTATTTCTCGGTCAGTGCCTTCCATCACAAATTCAGAAACAGTTTTAGGATGACCTAACATCACAAAGTCTTCTTCCACTGAGACTGGGGAAGACTCCATGGGTGAGAGAGCTTTGTCATCTCCTGGTTTTGGTTCCATAGCAACAGATACATCAGCTGAATAAGCCAAAGCATCCAGCTCTTCCATTTGAAGAGGAATCTTATCTGCCTTGGCTATTTTTGCAGGTATTGGTTCAGACGGTGGAGCAGCAACATTTTTGGAAGAGTCCAGTTCAGTATGGAATGACTCCAGATAAGGCTTGCCCAGGGCAGCTACTGAATCCACCAGCCCTTCCTCATGTTCTTCATCAGTTGCAATACTCTCAGTGGAATTACTTTTTAAGAGGAGAGATGGATCTTCACTTGCTTCCTCAGCAAAGTCAGATATCATCTGGCTATTAAACAGGCCAGCTTTTCCAAACTGTGGAGACAGGGTTCCATCTAGTTCCTTGTCTTCAAGCACATCCTGAGAAATGCTTTCTGTTACCGGCGTCTTTGAGTACTCTGTGAAAGATGGAGAAGGAGATTCACCAGAGACCTTTGTTCCCTTAATTAAGTCACATGCAATAGATATGTAAGGAGTCTCCAGATCTTCAGGAGTGGTGCTACTCTCACCAGCAGGTTGTTTAAACACCAGTGTCTCCTTGGCTTCCTGGGCCTGTGTCAGTGGTACATTCACTGCCTCTTGGTACACAGGAGGTTTTTCAGACTCTTTTACATTCTCATACTTGGCAGAGGGCATAAATGTTTCTAGCAGGGAAGCTTCCAGCTGTATAGCAGATGCTTCAGCCCCAGCAGTGCCGGTGCCTAGCGGGGCTTCCATAACAATATCCGGCAATATTGGGGATGGAGCAGCTTCCGAGCCTTCAAAGGAGGGGCAGATTTGCGCCGTGGGTTTTAGAGTCTCCTGCGCTGCCTCAGAGGTTTGCACTAAATCGATCTTGGTTTCATAAGCCAGCTTTGTGCAGGCTGCATCGTGCATCTCGTACGCCTCCTGCACCAGGTCAGGAGTGAGACCCTCAGGCATGTTTGCAGCGCTGTCAGGAGGTACTGGCGGGACCCCCTGTGCTTTGGCAGGGCCAGCTCCCTGCCCTTCCTGCCCAACTGCTCCAGCAGCAAAATTACCTTGTTCTGGGCCTGTCTGAGCTTTCAGTTCTGCAATTTTTTTCTCATCATCGGTTCTATTTTCTGAAGTGTCTTCCTCCAGTGGAGAAAGAGATTTACCTTTGTTACCACCAGGACTTGGAGAGGAGTCAAATTTAGTACAAGTGATGTAAGTCTGTGAAGGTTCTTTTACAGCTTCTGGGGTGCTTGGGAAGGAGGGCTCTTCAGCACTGCCTTCACTCTCTCTTTCATAATCCTTCTGCACATTCAGTTTACCCATACCGTATTTGTCATCCAAACTGCTCTCCAGCTTGGCATCTATCTTACTTCCAGCATCCTCTCTCATGCTGCTCAGTCTGTGACTAGCACCTTTGACTTCCCATATTGGCTCAAATGGTTTGAAGTCTGCATATTCATCCCTCCTAAGAGGGTCTTCTTTCAGCACTCCTTTTTCACCATGATCACCACCTCCTCTGTACTTGTCTTTGTTATAGAAGAGATCTTCCTCATTTCTTTCAAATAAATCTTGGGGAGATTCTGGAGACATTTTCAGCTGCTGTGCAGGCGTTTTCTCCAGGTTAGGTAATTCTTCAGGGCTCTCTAGCTGTGTTTTTTCTTTAGCTGGAGATAAAATGGCTGCTTCTTCTTTAGCAAATGGGGGTTGTGAGTATTTCATCTCTGAAATGTCTTTATCATTTCCCTCTGCAAGAAAGGGGTTTCTGGCATTTTTCATAGGTTCTTTATAAACCTCACTGGAGCTTTCTTTGTAAGTGCCTCCTGCAGGAAATCCATCTGAGAGGGTACCAAAGGGCGTGTGCTCTTTAAAGGGATCGGCTGAGAGAGGAGAGAAGGAGGGAAGAGAAGGAGCAGGATCAAGCGGGACTGCAGTAAAATCCTCTTGACCAAGCGACTTAGTGCTACCTGGCTGCTCCTGCAAGTCCATAACTTTTTCTGTGACCGTGGATAGAAAGGAAAGTTAGAGAATGCAAGTGCTCTCAAAGTCAGTGCAAACTTTCAACAGGTTCACATCACTTTAGCTACTAAAAGGCTCTTCCAAGGTGAGCCATTAATACACAGTATCACTTAAAGCTATTCTACTTCACTTCTAGGAGAGAAGTAAGCAAGAGGCTCAAGAAGCAGCAACTTTATGCAGTGCAAAGATCTCAGTAAAGCTGAAGATGCCACACAAGTAGAGGGGGCAATATTAACAAAGCCAGAACAGGAGGGTGGCAAGGGGAGACAGAGAGAGGGGCTGTGTGGATGCCTGGGCATAAACATATTGCACAAACACGTGCCAGCAAAGTCTTTTTTTAAAACCTTTTATAAAATGGGAATTTGTGGATGGCGTATCTAATAAAAACTACTAAATCAATACTAGAGGTGCAAATTTTACTTCTTTAAAATACTGCAGAAAGTTACTATAGATTAAATCTTTCTGCTAAGTCAGTAAAGCAACTATGCTCTGATGTGTTAACCTGTTAACAGCATCAAATTCTCTCCTACATCAAGGGTCCAAGAATTCACAGATGGCTGTATCTTGTTTATGAAACAGTTTACCGTGTAAACAAATGAATGCGTATTAAAATCTGGAATAGATCAACCGAAAAGCCAACACTGAAAAATATGACAGAGGCTATTCTTGGACCCATGCTGACTTTTAGTAGAGGCAGACTAGAGGGAGAGGGTTAATGAGATCAGAAAGGCAGGAGGTACTCAGACAAAGGGGAGCAGAAAGAACTTGCCTGCAGAGGAGTGCATCAGAGGCGCAGATGTAGCAGGAAGAGCAAAAAGGGTCTCATCTGAAAAACAAACAAATAACCTCAGCAGAAGGAGGGGCCAGGGTGAAGAGAGGAGAAAGCATACAAGGAGTCAGTTCCCAGTAAACCAAACAGATCCACAGCCAACACCCAAGAGAACCAGGGAACACCATCAGAGCCAGGTGATGCAGGAGAGCCAACACCCAGATTTCCCCATTCACAGTGGGATCTTTACTGAGGGATCTCCACCCTCCAAGCCAGTGACCAACAGCAGGGTGAGACACACCTTGGCAGCTGCTCTTATTTTCATTCCCTGACCATGCACACCACTGGGCAGCGACATCTGCCATTGCCAGTGCCACACAGTCCTTACTCAGCTCTCCCCACCCAAGGTCTCCTCACACCCCCACACTTGTGTGAGAGCAGCCCCAACAAACTCTACCAAACACTGGTGAAAGTTCAAATGACTAAAGCAACCTCTGAAACATCCCACAAACACAGCGTTCCTCAGGCATAGCCATACTGGGCCATTTTATCTGCCTCATGTCTTTACACTTTTCCTTTTGGTATTATACAGACAAGCCCCCCAGCAGAAGCTGTTATTTTTAAAGCCTTTTTTGGCATGATCCAAAGAGTATATTTGGCTTTGCTGAGTTTGCTTTAAGCCAAATACCTCCCAAGACACACCTAGTTCTCCAATTTCCACTCAAAGCTGCATCATAAGGAATCAGGCATCATAAGGAAACAGGCAAAGCAAAACCAGTCCTCCTCTGGATTTTTGTGTCAGCAGCAGTATTTTTGCCAGATCCATCATGGCTTATTGGCTTTACATTGATGTGAGAATGCTACCATTTCGGTAAATTTATTTCATTCTGAGAAGTGCATAGTTTTCAAATTGAGGCTGTTAAAGAACATTTGCAACTTAGATCAATTGCATTAGCAGAGCTAAAAATTACATTCAAGCACTTATATCAGATTTTTATTCTCAGTACAGACACCAACAATCTTTAATTTTGCTATTTGCCTGGACAAAATCAAGTACTGGAAAAGAGGTGGGGATATTTCTGGCTTGGTTTTTATTATTATTATTAAAAGTAAAGAATAATAGAAGCAATTGATTTGAAGACATGAAAGGCAAGAACTGAGAAAAATGGTAGTTGCAGCAGCACATATGTAACAACCCAGTCAGGCAAGGCATTAAGCTAAGCTGTGTTTTGGCACTAAACCACAACTTGTGTAGAAGCAATGCCACTTGCAGACACCCATGACCTGCCTGGCTTATTCAAGTTAATCCTACCAGCAGTGTTCCAAAAATCAAGTCTCCTCACAACCTACATTTCCTGTTACAATTTACAGTTAATTGGGTTTGTTTCACAGAACATTTATCTCTTGCTGTATTTCGTGGATTAGAAGTATCACACATTCTGTCATCTGCAGATGACAGAACAGGAGTAAGAAATAAAGCTGAGTGTAGGACTTGGCGTTCAGAAGGGTCCTCAAATCCTGCTGGGCCAAAGGGATTTCTATTCAGTTTTCTAAAAATTACATTTTTCGATTAAGGACCATATAGAGAGAAACCTCAATTCCAAATTTAGAGCATATTAAAGCAGTGTCACAGCTCAAAGGTTGCAAAGCTTTTAAGGACGAAAACCACACTGGAGGACATCTGATGGGTACACAACACAAAGTCAGAGAACTGCTATACCAAGTACCACTACAGGCCCTTTTCTCCAGGAGCTTCTTGACTCCACATCCCCTGGCTCACCAGAATCCTTTCCACAGTCAGACACTGCTTGGCAGCCCACACCTTTCCTGAAACCCCACACTCCCTCGTCCAGATCATCCCAGAGCAGAACAACCCAGATGTACTGGAAGGGGTCTGCACTTCGGGGCAGGGGGAAAAGCAGGATGGACATGATGGGACCAGATTGTCATCAGAGACCCTGACAACCAAACAGAAAAGGGCCTCCCAGGGAAACCAACACCAAGGCAGTGGAGAGGAGGTGCTCAAATGCAGGAGGAAGGGCAGACAAAAACAGCATAGTCCACTGGGGTACAAGGAGGTGAAGGGGAAAACACACAAGTCATCCCTGAAAGGTGCAGCTCCCTTCCTGTGCAAAGGCCAACTGCAATCTATACCATAATTTCCACATTTAAAATCTTTTGATTTTAATCTCCCAGCCCCAGAGAGAGAGGTTTCAGTTTCCAGGGAAGGGCACTGGGTTTAAGAGCATGGGCTCTCCTTTTCCATCGTTTCCTTAAGACAGCACAAGGCAAAGACTCCTTCTGAGGTCTGGCTTCCATTTACCCAACACAGAACCATAAAATCGCTATGCCAGCCACTGAATTCCCAGGTTCTCTTAATGGAAGGATATTATGTCCACACCCAAACTTTATTTTCCACTGGCTGGAGTGTGAAAAGAGATTACATAAAGGCAGTGTTTCCTAACCAGCCAAGGAGAACCACCCACTCCTCTCCAGTCACCCACATCAGAAAGGCATTTTTCCTGCTGAAAGGAGAAGTATATAAGGGAGGCTTTTTCCTGCCCTTGTGGGTCCTGTGTAACACCTCAAGGCAAGCAGGGAAAATGGAGTAGGACAACTCCCCATCAGCATCGCTGCTGACTGAACCACCACTCTTTGCAGAGTGGAATTGAAGTGACATGGTGAAAGAGATTATTTCCAGCAGTGACACTGCTGAAGAATCCCCACCTCCCTAGTAGAAGTAGAAACCTCTCAGAAACACAGCTCTGTGGGTAAGTAGGACACTTCTATGATCCATCACCAGGGGTGGCTTCTCCTATTTGCATCTCAAAGGCAGAAATTAGGTGACAAAAACAAACACTCAAACAAGCAACACAACAGAACCAAGAAAAAAAATCTTCAGAATACATCAAGCTCTGAGCTACAATATCGTCAAGCAAAAGTAGATATTCAAAACACCTTAACTGACACACAAAGTGAGTTTCACTACAACAAAGCTTCACCCAAATATATGCAGAAAAAAATCTAAGAGTTCTACAAACCATAACGTTTTACAAATCATAAGTAAAAGACCTTCAGGAAGATGAACTGCTCAGTTAACACTTCCATCAGAACACAGATTTTGTTTCATGAAACACAGAAGAATGAGACCTCAAAACGAACACAATCTTGATGAAAAAGAGTTCTTACTCCAAATTTTTTTCAGCCAAAAATCCATAATGATGCAAGTTCATTTCAGCATTGCAGCCAAGATAAAGGCTGACCTCTTATTTATGAGTGGTACCACTTTATATGAGTTACTGAAGCACTCCAATTGATGGCTTTTAAAGAGAACTTTAGAGACTCAATCTGTCTGACTGCATTTCTGTTTTTAACCAGAAACATTCTCTAAATTTTACCTTGGATTTTTGCAGATTAAATATTCCCTAAAAAAAAAAAACCTGAACCAAAATACAAATCACACACAAATAGTCCTATTGCTTCTTTCATTAGCACAGTCTCATATTTTAAAACAGCATTATGATTTCAGCTAAAACATAATGTCCGCCAATGAGAATCAGATTTCAGTTTTGTTTAAAAATAAAGAACCCTGACACAAGCGTGACAAAGACGTGTAATTTTAAACCCTCATGTTAATTTTTGCTGATTTCCCACTAACTGCTGATGTTTCAAGATGCTGACATTACCAGCATAAAACTTAACATTTAAATACCAAAATTTCAGATAAAAAGTAGAGAAATATATGGATATTTTTCACACAACTAATGAAATTAATGTTCTCTGCAAAGATTTCCAGAGAAAAAGAGAAGAAACGTTAAAATTAAGTAGTAAACTGACAATTTCAAGAAAAGCGATTTATAAGAAAAGAGCCTTTTTTCTTCCCACAAAACATATTTGCCAAATGAAAGCAGAGGACTTCAGTAAAAGTAAGAAAGAACTGCACCAGAACAATTCCTCTCCCTCATCAATGGATTTGTGTAAGTGAAGGACCCTTCCATGTGCCTCCTTCCAATCAGCAGCATGACTGTACTAAAGTGGCTTTATTGTTCTGCTGCTCTCCTTATATTTTGAGTATGAGCTCAGCATTAAAACAGGCAAAACCCACAGAAATACCGAGCAAACTTCACCTGATGCCCAGTTTAGCTTTGGCAGGAGACTGCATTAGGCTGCTAGATGGCAGCTTCAGCCTTCAGAGCTTAAAAACCACTTCCTGAGTTAGTTTGCTAGAAAATGTATGCTAGTCTTAAAACAAAAGTGGCAAAAATGGCGTCTTTAAGAATCCACTTCACCTTTGCAAGCTTAGGAAATTAGTAAGATATCAAACTAACAGGACAGGGAAGCTTTAACTTACAGACCTCCCACAGTGGGACATTGTGAAAGGCCTCTCCTGTTAACATAAATATTTAACGATAAAGGAAAACAGGGTAAAATTAATACTCCAAGGAATGGCATATGTGATATGATTCACACATCCTGTAAAAGTTTCATTTGCAGCAGCCCCTCTTGGGCAAAAATGAAAGAGAAATTGTTCTTTCAATGCACCGAGTGTTTCATGTGCCTAAAGTGGAGGCTGCCCCAGCAGCATTTCTATCTCAAGCTGTTTTGCAACACATGTGGCTATTTAAAAGTTAATTATTTCAAGTTCTTGGATGCCTAATTTCCTACTGCAGTACAAAACAAGGGCACACAACTTCACAAGAATTTCCTGAGAAAAGCAGCTGCCTACACAAACTCCATTTAAATCATCTCCCGTTATGATGCGATTGTTCTAAATACATGATTTCACCAAATATTTAAACTATTCAAGATTAAGAACATTAACTATAAATAGCACCTTTTCACATCATTATATCAAGCTGCAGAGCCACAGCAAATAATTAGTTTTCCTCATTTGGTTCTTTTTAGTTACAGGTCTAAGTTTTTAAGGAGAAGTTTCCACTTTAGGAAACTATTTGGAAATCTTGTGAGGAAAGTGCAAGCTGCTACAGAAGATGAAGGTTGTTGAAAATTTAAAGGGGGGGAAAGGAACTCCATTTTGGACATCCTGAGGGCATCACAAAAGGAGCCAAGACCTTTGGTCATTAACAAGCCCAGCTGCAGGTCATTTCAGGCCTTCATGGCAATTACTGCAAAATGGAATAATGCATCACCTGCAGGGAGAGTTATTCTGCGCTACTTGAAATGCATGAAGAAAACAAGTTCAAAATGAGCTTTTGAAATAGTCTCCTTCTGCAAAAAGGTCTCCAGCAAATAACATTTTCTTGTGGTCTAAGCAGAAATCTATAACCAAACTGGTTTAGGCAAGTTTTTTTCAAAAACATTTTTACATGGTCCAATTTCACAGCTTCTCCTCTTTTAAAATAGCTTCACTTGAGGCAAGCTGCCCAGCAACACAGAGACTGTAAAGCACCGGGACAGAGGTGAGCTGTGTGACATTTCTTCTCCTTTTGATCAGCTGTTTAGTGAAAAGAAATGCAGTTCCACTCCCCTGCAATACCCAAGTACCAACCAAAGCACAAACAGAGGAACACAAGGAAGATTCATTAATCCTGGCTCTATCCCAACATTCCCAGTTACAATTCCCAGGCTGCCAAATTAAGAACCCACCACGAGGATTTTTCTAAGAGGCCAGTAAATACTTCAGACACAGCTGCCACTCTCACCTCGCTCTTGCAACCATTTTGATCAGTAACACCAAGGACAGGATCCAAAACATTTCAGAGAGTGGTTCTGTAATGCCACTTTCTGCTAAAAGTCCCTCATCAACTGAGTGTCACCCATCCCCTCAGAGCACGGACAAGATTTTATCGAGCATCTGTTGTTAGCAAAACTAAACAAACAAAGGAAAAAGTCTTACAGTTCAGCTCCAAAGAAACTTTTCACTCTTCTCCCATCAAATACACACAGAATACCCAGAAACAGGATGCACATACCTGTCCCAGCCCAGCAACCTGCAGGAGCTGACCACGAGGAAATGAAATCCTCTCAAGAACAAAGAGAAAACTGTTCTGCTGCTAAGCACGACCCAAAGCTCAGGGTGGAGTAAATGGCACAGCTCGAGTACCACACACCTTTGGCTGTACCAGCTGCCCAACCACAGAAATTCTGCTTTATTATCCAAGTTAGCATTAGGTGGTGGGCAAAGCCTTCCTTTATTGAAGTCAGGTGGCCACAGTTAACTCCAACTGTTCACAGCCCACCTCTGATGGCCTGAGAGACCCACTTCACAATCACAACTATATTTAATATATAAATGAAATTAATTTAATAGCAAAGCTAAAAGTTAATTTAGATCAAAAAAATGAACATTCCCAGATTCAACATTTATAGCCACCAATTTATACTGTTTCAGCATATTTGATTAGCGGAAAGCAGAAAGAAACAATCTAGCCAAGTGCAAACACATGTGTCCAGCTAGACACAGCTTCAAATCCAAGTGCTCGGTCTTCGGCAACATTTGTAACAACAACAACAAGTAGATGATTCCCCTAAAATTTAAGTAACTCTTCCTTAAGATCCAGACTATTTAACCAGAAGTTGAAATAACGAAAAGAAATTTGAGTTCTGGCAGTGCCACAAAGCAGAAATATACAGTAATTACATCAGAACTTGTTCAAAGGCAGGAGGTCTAAAGAGCCATGCAAATCCTATCATTATGCAGACATTATCCAATTTAATTTTAGAGATTATACCAATCATAAGATTCCCTTTCACTGATTTGTACAGATGGATTTTTCCCTGCTTTCCCCATAATTAAACAAATTAAGCAGTATTTAGATGAGCAACCTTATCATTGAGCAAGAATGTATTTATTAGCTAAAATAATCTTTAAAGAATGGAGATGAGATGCTACTGATTTCTTTTGGCATCTCTTCCCAACACATTACCTTGTGTGACAAGCCTCTGACACAAGAGCTTACAGTCTGCAAAATAAAAACAAATTGGTGCATAAGATGTCTGATGGATAAGATATGAAAAACAGGAAGCAAGACCGTGGATTCAGTGTAGCCATTAGTATCTGCAGAATACTCTTGAATTAATGGGGAAAAGCGGTGTGGAAATTCAGAGGCTTGATATCCTCCCGGCAACCAAGGGGTCAGGTATCAACAGCACTACAACAGATTTTGTTCAATACAGGTTTTGCCCAAACATTTCAATTTTTTGTCATTTAAAACAGAATATATAGACAGGGAAACCCCAATTTGCTTGTCTAACAGTGTGGTCTTTTAAGGAAAACTTGGGTTTAAAGCTCCCTAAATCCAACCGTCTGAGCAGGCTGGTACCCCCAGCAGACCTGGCTGAAGCCCACAAAAGAAGGAGCCTCTCTGCCACCAGTGACATTTTTCTCCTCACTTGTTCCTTTCTGTTCTGAGCTCCAAGCTGCTTTGCAAGGCCTCACACATGCTCTTTCGTCTGTTTTCCTTGGCACTGCTTTCCTTGTCACACACAGGGGACACAGAACGACAGGCATTAAGGAATTTTCTGTCAGAAAAGAGGGGATAGCAGGGTTCAAGGAAAACTGTCACAAACCAGTGCTGACTGCATAAGCAGGAGGATTTTGACAGACTGAGAACATTTTTAACTGGCAACAGGAAAGTTTATATTTATCTCAGCCTTGTGTTTTATTTGAAGACATCTTAACTAACATATTCTCCCTAGCTGATGAAGCTGATGACATGATTGCCCTGTTCATTAAAAAGCTGCCAGTAGAAGCTGGGAGTATCTTCTCAGACACGAAGCAAGTCTCCCAGCAAAACCATGGAGGGTCACACTGGTATTCCTATTACTTCTACATGGAGAGACAACATAAAATTAAAAGTATCTTTTCTTTATACTTCTCAGAAAACAACAATTTGAGACAAACCCAATAAAATCACAGGGAAAAGCAGTAATTCAAAATCAGAAAATCCAACCTAACTTAAAATCTTCATATCTTGATGGCTACAGTTGGCAGCAGATGGATTATTTCCATTTGAAAAATAAAAAACATTCTACTGAGATAATTTGATTTTCTCAGACTTTGTGAATATTAATAAGACCATTATTTTATTGCTGTTGTAATAGCTCTTATTGATGGAAAGGCCAATTTAAAAAGCTATCCATGAAGCATGTGTCATCTTTGTGGAGTGCAGGATTTCAGTGCTGGTTGTCTTATGCTGCCCTAAAAACTGAGACTGCAGAATAAGTAGAAAATATTATGCAGTGTTTCCAAAGCATACACAGGAGCAATTTCTATTTTAGATCATAAATGCATTTTTAAAAAACTGCATTAAAATATTACTTTTCTATTGAAGTTTCACAGATCACTATTTTTACTTGGCAATAATAGCTCTTTTTTTTTTCCCCTTCCATTTCTAAAGCAGCTTGATAGTTACACAATTTTCCTCCTACTTCATGTATAAGCATTTCTGAATATCTCAAGACAATTTATGTGTAAGCTCCAAGTTGCTTTCCATTTTCTATCCAATAAAAGACCAAGAACTATTTCCTTGTCTCCAAACTAGAACACAAAGGACATTTCAGATTGAACTATGCTTTGCTAGTTTTTCTGAGTTTCATAGTTACTATAGAAACCTGCCAGCACAAATAAAAAAAAAAAAAAAGAGACTTCTGTCAAAATATTAGCAGAAAATAAAGAAATATAACTCCAGCACGCCAAGTGCTCCAATTGAAGGTTAAGCAACCTTTGTTACTTCCCAGCACACAAAGGCCAGGCAGATCAGAGGAGAGCCATCAAGCAGCTGGGTGTGGCAGAATGCACATGGAAACAGGCAAACAAAGCCTCGAAATCCCCTCAAAACTGTGTGGCCACCACCAGAGCTCCCTAGAATTCCAGCTGCATGGGAACACTGGGCTCCAGGGTTAAGACGACTGATGCCTAAATGTCTCCTGCTAAGTAGCCAGGACTGAGTGCTCTCCAAAATCCTGGACACTGGAGGAAGGAAAATGAAAACATCATCTGCTTTCCCTGCAACTTTGAGAAAAATCTCTGACTAGGAAGCCTGAACACTCCCCTCAACTTCCACAAGTGCTGCTGTTTGTGGCTGTCTGTGAGATAAGAGATTCTGTGGCCACCAGTGGTATGCAACAAGTTGGACAAGGCAGTGGTCACTCCACAGCCATGCTCTGAAGTACAGGCTGGGAGGACAGGGAAAGATGGCAAACAAAGAGCGGCTCTTCACTGTCACCTAACTTGTGGTTTGTAGGATTTCATCTCCAAGAGGAAAACTCCCAGTGCAATTCAAATCTTCCCTGAGGGCTACATCATTATAGGGTAGGTGGAAGCTGTGTGTTTTTATCCTGGAGAGCAAGTCCAGGGATACACATGCAAAGCAAACATACCATCAAACTTGGCAGGACTATCCTTGCATACACTTCTGCTTACAGAAGACAGGGCTGTTTGGCTTCTGAAACTCTTGCACCATCTCAGTTACAGAAGCAGGCCCAAGTGCTAGACACAGCACATGACAATGAATAAAACTGAATAAATGAAATGATCCTTTGTTGAACTCATCAAGATGGGAACATGAAAATGAAGGTTTACTATACCAGTCAAATTGCTGATTATTCTCCTCTTTACAATAGAATTTTTTTTAAAAACACACTCTAAGTTAGATAACCCAGGTTATGAACACCTCCCTTAGAGCTTTGCTGACTATACTTGGGAAGAGAAAGTGTCTTCCATCTCAGAGAAAGACTGAAGATCAGGGGGTACATATTTTAATAAATGAAGGATGCAAATGAAAGTCAGCAGTGATAGCATTCAAGGACAGCTCTGTCTTTCCCAAGTTATGCTGCATCCTGTCCTTAAAATGCACACAGCTCCTCTGGAGGAGTCCATGCAGACACAGCAGCACAACAGAAAAAGATCTGAGGAGCAAATATGCTGGTTTAGAATTTGTATAAAATGCAAATGGAGGATGTGCAGGGTAAAAGGTTCGCTCGCTGGGGTGTGCAGAAGCAAGTATAGATCTGCATTTATCCAGCATCTCCTGCAGCCGGGCTCAGCCTGGCTGGGGACAGCTCCAGGCAGCTCTGCTGACCTCTGCTTGACACTGTCTGGCAAACCTTCCTGAAACCTCTCCTCATCATGAATGAATTGAAGAAAAAATCCTATATAATCACATGGAAAAGCAAGACTAATTAATAAACTGGCCCTTCACAACATTTGCGTATGTATTTAAACCCAGGTCAGCTGAAGGCAACAGACACGCAAGGAAACATCTTTATTCTCTCTGCATGCTGGCCTAGGGCCAGTCTGGTGGATTTTGTGTACAGGCTTCTGGTAAGTGCAGTCTAACTTCAAAACACACTAGTCTCTTCCAGGAAAGTGATATATGACCCTCCTCTTGCTGCAGGATCTAGGGCTTGAAGAAGCAAAGTGGTACCCACTCATAGTGCACTGGTTAGTCTTACTTTGGGCAGCTAGCCAAAAAAAGGGGGATATTACTCTGACCGTGTATAACTACCTCAAACTGACCTTTTTTTTTTTTT
>VXBR01005507.1:688987-733928 GCA_013400215.1 Cisticola juncidis
AGAGGGCAAGGAGCGGCCAATGAGAAGCGGTCTCGGGAGTGACCCCTCATGAATATGCATCAATGGGCGGGGCCGAGGGCCGGCGGAGCGGGGCTGAGAAGTCGGGTAAAGTTCAGCGCGGAAAACGCGGGTGGGGCGGCAGAGGAGACGGGGCACGGCCCGGGACCCTCCATCCCTCCGTGACAGCCTGGGAGCGCGTGGTGTGATTCACCGCTCTCCTCTGCCAGGAGCACTGTCATTCTCTTTTTTGGCGGTGCTGTTTTAAACAGCGGCCAGAAACCCTCAACGTTTCCCAGAAAGAGAAGGGGATGGCGTAGGGCACCGATCCGCCCTAGCCCGGCTTCTCGCACCCTGAATGTGACCGAAGGATCCCGAGGCATCCCGGGCACCGCCGCACTGCGGGGCCGGGAAAGGGTGAGGCGCCGTCCCGATCCCGATCCAGATCCTGTTCCTTGGGCATCGCGCCGATCACCGCAGGCACATTCCCCTGGGGCGGGAAGTGGAGTCAGCCAGCGCCTTCCTCCGATGGGAATGGAAATTTTAACCAAAATATGATGCAAAAACCTTCTCGTGCCTGAAAAAAAAACAGAGAGGAGACACTGTCAGAAGAGACAAACTTGTTTAACCACCCGTGCTAGTGTAAGGCAGCCCCATGAAAAGATCTCATCATCTCTTTAGAGTATGAATTTAAATTGTGCAACTTTTGCGGGAAAGAATGGAAAGAAAAATGAAAGGAGAAAAATTAAAGGGAAGTGAAGAGGGAAAGAGNAGAAGGAAAGAGGAAAATACGAAAGGAAAAATGAATAAGAGAAAGGAAAGAGGAGAAATAAAAGAGAGAAGGAAAAGGGAAGAAGAAATTTAAGGAAAGAGGAAACGGAAAGAAAACAGGAATGGAAAGAGGAGAGGGAGAGCAGAAGAAAACTTGGCACCTGCCTCATGTTAGACTCTGGTGTGGTTTTCAGCTTTCTGCTCAGAGATGGAACGTTGGCCAAAGCCCTTAGGGTAACACTTAATTTGACTAAAATAATGTCTATTTGAATGCAATTTCCACCCACACAGCTGCCTCAGTAAGACTAAAAGGCCTTATAATTCTATATTTAACACTACTCCAACATTATTATGGGGTTTTAACCCACAGATGATTTATTCTCCCACATATGCCCATATAAAGAGAGTAGCTCATGGAAACAGAGCAAGCAGCTGCCCGTTCAGTGAGACTTGAGAAGTTAGGGAAAAGAAGTGGCTCTCCTGGCACTTCCTTCTGCCCGTAGGGTGCAATGGTTGCCAAGATGGATGTTGGTTGAGCTGTGTCATGAAGCAGTGACAGACAGACTGGAGCAGGAGAAACTCCCGAGTGGGATCAGCTCAGTGCACCTGAGCACAGTGAGGGACTGAGGGGTAGCTGCATCTCACACTGCAGAGGGAAGATTTCTGGCTGGAAACTGGGGTTCAATCACCAGCTTCAGTCACTGTCTGAAAAATGGGACGACAAGTGAATGGAGGGGCTCCAAGGGGTCCCAGCACTGAGTCCTCTCTTGCCTCAGGAAAAAATATCACATTCTTTGCATGAACAGTCTGAACCCAAATATTTCTTGCTGCCATTACTATTAGTAAGGCTATTCTAAGATACCCCCTTTTCTAAATAACAAGAGACCTTCCAGCTTCCAGTCCTAATTTGCTCAAGGCCAAGGTACATCCTCTTATCACTTTTCTCTTTAAATTGTTCTTTTCTCTAAATTTTGATTCCCAAGAAGACACTTTTTCCACCCTTACTTTCCAAAGCTAACACTGGAGAAGCTATGCTGTCACCCTTCCTCCTGCTCCTCCAAGTAGCCTTTCCCTGCACCCAATTCAGTCTCAGATCAGGCACAGGAAATTCCAGATGAGATTTTTTTTTTCAAGAATGCACAAAGAAATCAATATTCCCAGTCACTACCAGAAATTAGCAGAACAAGGGTGCAAAGTATTTTTATAAATACAGTGATGGCAACATTGTTATTTTGATGGAGATAAATGTTTCCAGCGGGTGAATAAGCCCTTGACAAACTGTGAAGTCTTATGTCATTCTTTTTCCCTAAGATTTTGGGTGTTCATTGCCATGAACATAATATAAATGATCCATTTATATTTTCAAGTCAGCCCCTTTAACTGTGATTTAAGGGATGCTACAGCTGCAGCAGCAGAGTGGAGGTGTAGCAAATAAAATACTTTGATTGAGTAAGTTCTTTATCTTTCATCAGCAAATCTACTTTTTGCTTCTCTTGGTTAAACAAGAAAATGGATTAAAAAAAATTCATTATAATATAACCTAAGGCAACAAGGTACCTTTAAAAATTAGTCAAATTCTGAGCATAAACATGGTGTTGAAACTAATTTTAACATATTTAACTACAGGGAATTTTGGTCATCTACAAGAAGGAAAAATCTATATATAATTTAGCTGATTTTATCAGAATACTTGGAAGAGTATCTATCATCAACTAAGGACAAATGAAAGGGGTTTTTATTTAGAGAGAGGAAGTGACTAAAGGTCTTGGGGGAAACAGGAAGGGAGTTCCAGATTCCCCGAGCAAGTAAAATTTAACAAGCGAGAGGAAAACAGAGCTCTATAAAACTGAAACTATACTGCAAAACACTCTAGATTTTAGCTCTTTGGAAAAGTATTTTACAATTCTGCTAGGAAGATTGTCAACAAGTAGAAATATTTTGCAGATATTGAGCAATTTAATTTACCTTAAATTTATTGAAAACTTAGTTTTCATGAACTCTTTTCCTATAGCAAAGTTAGGAAGGAAAGCATTCCATGAGAGAAACCTCAGTGGGGATGTTTCTGAATTTCCACAGCAGTACTGCCAATAGTTATATACTGGTGGGATTTTCTCAGTCTACTCTGACCTTCTGCTTGATCTTACACAGAAGTAATACGATATCACAGCAGATCACAGACTAAGATAATAATGGTGATAGGACAAATGCAGTACTGTCACTTCACAGCAGGATCCAAGAGAAAGAATCCCCACATTTGGTCTCAGACAGCAATTTTAAAAGATGGATTTAAAAATGCGAGAGTGGCTGGATTTCTGTCCCTCCTTTTAAGCTTTAAGGACAATCCCCCAGGTTTCAGACATAATGTCTTTATCTCTGGAAGGATAAAACTCTGCAATTCTTTGTTTTCAGATTATGCCAGTGCTGAATCAAGCAGATTTGCCTCACAGGTTTGTCTTTGCTTGAACACCTGCTGCACTTCTTTTCAAGATCAGCAGTGGGATATTGTGACAAAATCCCTGCCTAGTTTATTAATACAAATACAACATATGGAGGGGGAAAAGTGTGAAAATAATGGAACAAAGGAATTTCCATCTCTTGATAGTAACTGAGCCAGGCTGGGCTTTATCGGAATCTTCTGTGGGGCCTGCCTTGTCCTCTGCTATAAATAACATTTTCTTGATGATAACTTTCCTAATGTGTTATATTCTTCAGTGTTCCAGGCACTTCTTATTCTGTAATTGTTTGATAAAAATCAAACACATCCATTTCTACAGTAAATGTCCTACTGACCATGTCAATATACAGTGTTCTGATTCAGACCTGTCACAACACACCCTCTAGAACTTCCTCCAGCCAGCCAGGTCCTGAGCCCATCCACCTGCGTGAATGAGAGCAGTTTCAGGACAACTCTAGAAGACACCAAGTGCCATCAATGAAAAGCTGCCATTAGCTGTAGCTTTAAATTCTTACATCCAGGTAATTTCTTTTTGGTCTCTGTAAGTTCTCATTCAAAGGGACTAAAGCTGATGTGTTAGCTGATGCATTAAAATGTTACAACGGTGAACAAGAACACATTTGTTCATCATTAAAATATGTAACATTTGAAGGGAACCAAAACAATGACAAAGGCTCTCTAGGAAATGAGATTATGACATGAAAAATTCACCTCACTAATGCTGCACAGGGATCCACTGTTAATGGGAATTTGGTCAGATTACTCTTTTTCTCAGAAAGAACCACTTAGGTCTTACTGAAAGGACTATACAGTTAATTTATGTATTACTGACAGCCTCAAAATTTTCTAATTCTCAGAATACAGGTAATTCCCCACATTGGGTTTAATGTTACTACTTGTCAGCCCCTCACACTTTTAAGAAATACAATTAAATTATTCACAGTTTGGTCATAATACTTCTCACTCTTGAGGAACATAGGGAACATCATCTCCATTGGACCTAGACACAAAAAATCCATTCTCTATTAACACCTCTTGCAAATAGCTCCAGGTAGTATCAACTACTTTTTCTAATTCATATTCCCCCCTCCTCACTTTTATTTTAAATTGCTTCTGCATTCTGATTCCAGGTACTGAGCTAGTGATGCCACTCACTCAGTGACTAGAACTTAAAACAGCAAGAATGAGCACTCTGAAATCATGGCATTTTACCAACACTATTTTAAGAGCTTTTTTAAAAAAACTTAGGGATCTTTTACAGTTATGATAAATTGGAATTTAAAGTAGTTTGCTTTGTAAAGGAAAAAGTGTATATAATTTATGTTAGAGATCAATTTTTGATCTTTCTCAGCATTGATATTGACCCATTTAGGAAAGAAACAGCCTGGTAACCAACATTCAGGGTTATTCCCTCGGCTGCCAAATGAGCCCAAGGAGAAAACAGATGGATGGGGACAACATTTTCACCATTACTGTAGACAAGGCTGATGGCATCACTACTGGAATTAGGAAATTTAACTATACAGGCAAAGTGTGCAGAGGGAGCTGCAGCACTGATCTGAACTCACATTTGAAAGGAAGAGCTGCTACTTTCCAGAACTTTGCTCATTTCTTAACAACTTGTCCCTTGCAACTGCCTTTAGCTGGCTATAGCAGCTGGAATCTTCACCTGGGTCATGATGATGCTTGAGGCCAAAGAGCAGCTCTGACTTCCGGGGATGGAATGTAGGGCAGCTTTGGAAAACACCACCAGGACTGAGACTTCTTTCTTAGAGTATTTAGGGAGCTCTTCCTTTTATCTGGGTCAGACAAAGATAGGACAGCTAAGAAATGTCCAACATGACTTGCCTGCTTTCTCAGCAGCATGTCCAGCTGGTCATATACTGAAGCCCTTTACCTCCCTCACCTTTCCCCAGATAACATATTCTAGCCTTTGAACACTTTGGACAATTTCAGTTAACTATGGTAGTGGCAAAGGATTAAAGGATATTAAACTCCTGATAGTTTTGTAGAAACCAGCAGCTGGCTTAAATTAGAGAGAGCTGACGAGCTCTCCTGTGCAGAGGGAGACAGGAGAATCTGGTGGCTCCCCATTCCACAGGTGTATATATAAGTTCTTTTTACAAGCCCATCTGTCAGATGGCAAAACCAAAGAGGAGGATGAGAGGTGTGAGAATAACTGAAGATATTCCAGGATAGAGATGCAAACAATGTAAGACCTAGAGCCATAGGAAACCTGAATTTGCTTGTTTTACTGGTTTTGGAACTAGTTTCTGACTGGTGTAGCTAGGGATATATTTTAGGTGAGTCATGCCAGTGGTGATGGACTACCTTAAGTGCAACCACAGTGTTGGCAAGGGAAAAGAAAGAAATATTGTAGGCTGAATTCTTTCTGATATATCCTGTGAGAAGGAGCAGAAATTAAAGGAAAAGATACTGAGAAAACAGCACATGGAAAAGAAGTGGCATAGGGCTTCTTTGTTCCTTACAGAAAACCAAAGTTCTTCAGATTTCTAGAGCATGATGTTTGGCAGGTATCCCTTAATCTAAACTATTTTCAATGCTTTTATTTTTCAATGCAAATATAGTTTTTACTCTTCTCATTGTAACTTGTGAAAAACTAACATATTTCAGTAAAAACTAACTACATGAATGACATGTAACATCTGCTCAAATTACTACTTCAGCACAGGCTGTTAGCTAAGATTTACTGGATTTATTCCTTTAGGTAGAGTCAGGTTGTTAAGCAGTGTAATTTTTAATATATGGAAACAACTTGACCATATCCTAGGTAGAAATGTCTGGGTAAATTGGAAAAAAAAATCAGTTTGGCTTTAGAGGCAGCTAGTTGTGTGTTATTTGTTTCTCATTCAATTTTACCCACTTGAAGTTTTTGAAAATAAAATCAGAATTTAGGACAGCAGTCTTTAAGATTTATCCAACTAAATTAATTCAACAGAATTCTTGTAAATGACAGTTGCTTAAAAAGAATGAGATCATGTAACCATAACATGATTTGGGCTGGAAGAGACATTCAAGACCATTTCTTTCCCCGCTCACCATTCCATGGGCAGGGATACCTTTCACTAGGACAAGTTACTCCAAGACCAACCAGGCCTTGAAGACTTCCAGGGAAGTGTAAATCACATAATCATATAATTCTTCAACTCTGCAGTGGGCTGTAAAGCCAATCTCCCTTAGCAGTTTTAGACACTACACCAGCAGCAGTTTTTCACCTAGACCATAATCTGGAAGAGGAACAAGGTACACAGATATGTGATCCCTTTTAGGCTGCCACTGAATTCATGTCAATTCTATTTGTTCTTTCAGCACACTGTAGTTCTTACAGTGCAGAACTGTTTTGTAGGTATACTAGTAAAAAAGCACAGACTCAAAACAAAGGCCTATTAATTGGCATTTCAAGTACAATCCTTGGACGCTGAGAAGACAAACTCCTTGCTCCTGTTAGTTACATCTAAAAATTCCTCCATTTTGCTCAATAACTGGTGATCCCAGATTATATTTAGGCAGTTTCTTGATACTTCAGGGTATTCATGTAGCTGATGTGATGGTCAAATGTACCTCTGATCATTCATGTGGTTTCTTGGCAGTACTCATGGAAGTACCATGCTTACCTTCTACTCTTGTCTCACAGAATCCTCAAATCCAGTCCACTTGCAGCCAAACCCCCTCAGCAGATCATCAATGCCCTCATGTTCTGCTCATCTGACCTGGTTTAGCCATTCTTGTAGCTTGGAAGTTCACACTGATGTTCAATTGTGGCACTGAATTCTTATTTAAGTGAAGTGTCCTTTCTTATTCTTCAAGAGCATAAGAAAAAGAACAATTGTAAGGCACCACAAAGTATATACTTTTTATATTAACTAAGTGCAATATTCCATCCTGTTTTTTCACTGAGATGGGTGATGGTTACTACCCCAGGAGAATTGGCCTCTCTTCCCTCATCTGAGGATTTTTTCCCCCTTAAAATCCATTTCTCTGACTCCTCCAGAATGCTGAACTTGTGAATGTAATTTATGTATCCCAGTATGGGATAAAGGGGAAGACAGCTGGGAGCAAACAAAAAGAGATTCCAAAATGGACCAGACTTACAGCTGCTGGCCCACGGAATAGAAAGATCAGCACTGGCACCATCTCAAACCATTAACTTTAGTTCCCCCAGACTAAAACAGCCCAGGATTGGGTAATTCTTACTTCTCCATATAGTATCCATCTAAGTGCAACTAAATAAAGATAAACATATTATTTCTAAAAATAGCATGGGATATCATAGCTCATATTTTTCAGAAATAGCAAGAGCTATTTAAACCACTTTGACAATGAAATCAGGTGCCACCATATAAATACACAGTATATGATACATTGGTTCACTTTTAGATCATTTTATGGCAACTGGATAATCTTTAAACTTTTATTGCATTCCTACTAATATGTAACTTTTAACATGTTGTGTTAGGGACTTTTTTTTCCCCTCTGCTTAGAAATTTTAGTTCAAATTATATATATTCTTTCAGTATAAGTATTTTTGCATTTATAGTTGTGTGTGGCATATATTTGGATAGATGGATGGATAAATGCATATCCAAAATGTGAACCAAAAAAGCCAAATGCATCAGACTGGCTGTTGGATTCTAATTAGGTTAAGTTTTACCCTCTGGAGGGCTCAGGCTCCCCAGTCAAGCACCAAGGCTCAGTGTGTTACACAACATTGGCACATTACGAAGTCAGTTCAGCCTACACACAGTTCACAAAGCACAATACAACAGGTGCATGAAAGATGTGTTGCGTAGGGGTGTTTTGGAAAACTGAGGCAACAACAAACCAAAGGGGTCAGTGGAAAAAGAGCAGTCAGCTTTGCCACTTCTCATTCTTGGGTAGCTGTTTTCTCTTGCAGATGTTTGAGATTTGTGTGGATTTGCAAGACAGATCTAGAACAAGAAAAGACATACGTGCATTGAGAAAATAAGAGAGCTCAGAATCACATCCCATAATAGCAGGTTTAGTTCCAGGCAGTCTCTGCTCTCTGACAGGTAGTGGCACACAGTCCTGTGAGCCCTCCTCAGCTGTAAGCTCCTAAGGCAAAGCCCCCATAATCTGCGATTTGCAGAGCGCAGCACCACAAGCCCACAGTGCCGAAGGCAGCCCCTGACGCTGGGGCTGGGCTATAAATACCTTCGGCCACCATGGGCTTTCTCAAATCGTTTCCAATCAGATTTCTCCCTGCTTGGCAGCCAGACCAGACACGTCAGCTGGGAGCACTCTGAACCTGGGAACCACACTGGCAAACTTCAGAGGAATCGTTCTGCCCATGAAGTTAATGGCACGATACAAAGAACAATTTCATTTCCATTTGTTCTGGTGTCACGTCAGCACAGGACTGGTTTGATCTAAAATCCTCTTTGAGCCTTGGCAGCACAGAGATGTGTGGGATATATGTGTTTGTAGCTGTGTCACCCGGGGCAACATCACATGGAATTGGACAAGATAGGCAGGTTTGGGGTTTGGCAACACCTGGATAAGGAACCCACACAATTCCTGCATGTATTTGTGTTCTCAGTGCTGCCACACAGAAAAATCTGGCCCTGCCATAAGCTATGTCCTGCTCTTCCAAAAATCCTGGCCACCTAACAGAGCCAGCATGGAGAACAGCTGGCAGTTCTTGCCCATGTGCCTGAATGAAGCCATTTTCTCCAGCAGAGCAACCAGCACTGGAGCTTGAGTTTTGGGGCTCCCCAGCAATGGTTACATGGAGGAGAGAAATGGCCAATGGGGAAGGTGGGAAGTTGTGGACAGAAGCTGAGCAAGCTTTGGGATGGGAGGACAAGCCAAGCAGGGTCAGTCAGCAGCAGGTAGAGAAAGAAGAAAACTGAGCAAAATGGAATCTGTCTCCCTGGGGTTTGGAGAAGTGGCCTGTGGCCAGACTTGAGAGAGTTAGGAGAAAAGAGTGAAATGAATCATGATCTAATATACAGAAATTGTAACACATGAAGACAAAAGCAAAAGGGCAAGAAATCCCTTTTTCTAGTACAAAAATAGATGAGGCAAAGAAAGAGTGAAAAGTCTAATTTCAGGTTACCTTGCTGTACTGAATGTATTAAGAGTTTGATTCAGTTTTATTTGAAAAGAAGACAGAAGAAAGAAAAGGGCATAAAAGCCCTTGTTACAAGCAGAAACCAGATGAGGCAGAAAACAAAAGAAAAAATTTCTAATTTCAGGTTCCCTTGCTGCACTGAATGTATCTACAGTTTGAGTCAGTTCTGTTATTTTAAATATACAATTAACCCTATATTTTCTCTACTCACCTTTTTATTCAAAACTTATTTCTGAGGACTGGTTTTTCTCTCAGGGATGTGTATCTAGGTGTTACTACAGTAAAATGCAATTGCTTATGGATAGCCAAAGGCAAGAGAACTCAAATCTGGTGCAAAATAAATCAAGAGGCAGTGGTTGCACTGCTCTCTGTATGGCTTCACAGCCTGACCTTCCATTCTGCTTGGCCTAATTGTACAAAGTAATCAAAATAGGAAGGGGCTACCCTGAGACAATACTCTGAAACAGCCATGCATTCATTTATTGAATAATAACAAATTTGAGTCTCTGTATTTATGAATATCACTCAGATTAAATTTCTTGTAGACTAAGAATGCACCCTCAATCAACTGTTAAGCAAAAAACCCCACTCCCAAATAAAAGCTGAAAAGACATTTGAATGTATAACAGTAATAAGCAAAACCCTTGCTATGATTAAACATTTAATGTGATTAATGCTTTTTGGAAGGATTACACCTAAAACCTTGAAAGCACAATGGAGCTGGGTAGAAAAACCAAGAGGTGTTCAGACATGGAAATGCACAGTTGAAGAGATGGAGCTGCTCAGCATTTCTGCTTCTGAGTGTGTGCAGGAGTGACAGTTCAGCCACAAACCCAGTGACTGCTGGGACTAAGGAAGAAACACAAGTGAACCAAAATAACAAGAGTCTAGGAAAGTAATACAAAGCCCAGCTAGCAGGGGATAAAGGACACATAAAGTTGGTGTTATCCTAACACAGTTACCAATATTGATATAATCCCCAGTGCTCACAAGGGTTTGAAGTCCCACAAGCACTGATGGGTAGCCCTGCTGCAGTGCTTGGAGCTGTGGATTAGGGACCACTTTCTGGGCATGCAGCAGGGCAGAGAAATCATATCCCTCTCATCTCTCCAGAGGGAGCTTTTCTGCACAGTTCTGCAGTGGAAGGAGAACAACCTCCTTCTAAGAATACACAGCACAGCTTTACACATTAATGACATTGGTAAACATGTTCAAAAGATAACCCCAGAAATGTGAACCCATGTAAAGGTGCATTTGCTTCTGGGAAAAGGGAAGTGACCCTTAATTTTTACCAGCCTGGGTAAAGATTAGCTCTAGAGAGTTCATATTATGTATTTAAAAGATTAAAAAATCACATCCACCACTAAAATCACATCCAAGCTTCTTAAGCAATGAGGTGTTGGGTGAGATTCAGCTTGTACGGACCCGGGCTGCTGCAGTGGAACCCCTCTGCAGGGACCTGGTGTGGGCTCAGCCCTGGCTGGCTGCACTCAGGCTGAAGACGTTTGAGGTTACCCACATGAAACGTGGGCTGAGTGAAGAGCACAGTATCAGCAGATGTCTCTGTGCAGAGCAGCACTCCAAGCTAAGGGCTGATACACACTCGCCCTTGTGTCACAGGCTGACAAAGTCCACCTTCCAGATGTTTAGTGCAGAGCCAAAAATCACCTCCCAATGCCCTAGTACATCTTTCAACCCATAGCAAAGACCAAATGACCAGAGATTTTGTCTTTTTCTCCTTTTTTTTTTTTTTTTTTGTTGTTGTTGTTGTTGTTTTGTTTTGGGGGTTTTGTTTTGTTTTTTAATGAAAGAATGAATGTAGGTCTCTTGACAGATAAACTTTAGAAATACTCTACCTTCAAAATCAGCTACATTCTGTTTCCTGTTCTTGTCTCTAATGGACCTAGCAATCTTCCTCTATGTATTTGAAAAAAGCAAAACCAAGCTGGGAATACTGCTATTATTCCAACTTGAGCCCATATTCCCACTCCTTTAGCTTCAGTTTGGGATGGTATGCAACACTGACACCAAAGAGATGGATTTAGTAGGACCATGCTGTGTTCTCAGGCTGACAAAGAAAGAGGCATAAAAAGGGCAGTGCAAAGTTTAAACAAAAAAAAATGGAAAAGATTTTAAAGCAATTCTTATTTATAAACTTTTTCTTGAACTGTATACTAGGTTTTATACCAGATGCATTTTTAATGATATCTGGTCTCACTGCTGAGTCTTTGAAAATAAGTGAATGTTGCCACTCCATGTATTTTTCAGAAATTAACGGAATGGGATGTATCCACAAAATAATCTTTAACTGCGCCCATTTTTTTGTATTTGTAGATTTCATCTAATCTTTTTACTTGATTCTAAGCTGAAAATTCTCCTGGATAAAGTCTACACATTTCTAAGAACAAGCAGTTCAGATATTTCTATTCTAGTTACACCATACCACAAGAACTGAAATAGCATCAATTAAAATTGTCATTGACCTCTTACAGAGCACTGATATAAGGGGCATTCTCCCTGTGTCCCAGCTGCTTTTTATATAAGAGGGTATTTTATTTCCTCTGAACATTTGATAGAAAGATTAAACTGTCCAATGTTTCCAATTAAAAACAGTTTGTGTTCTACAGTGGATTTAACTACTTCATTAAATCACTCGCTATGGATCTCCTCATAGCCCTGTTTTCAGCTCTTTCCTTCAGTCTGTAATATTTTCACTTATGGATCTAATAAAACCATCAGGAAGCCTAAATTTAATTCATATGCCAAGTATCACAAAGATGTAATTAAAAATCATTACTAGGATTCCATCTGCCACTTCTGCGCACTGTCAGTGCACCTGACTCCTCTGTAAGTAGCGTGTTAAGAAGTCTGCAAATTATTGCAGTATGAGCAGAAAAAATGCCTTTGTTCTCTAGATATTCTTAAACTGTATTCCCTTTACAACATCTCACAGTGCTCCTTCTCAACCCTAGGGACCAGCACACAGCCAGTGCCTTCGTGGGAGTGAAATGCTTCTCCTCGCTTTTTGGGAATACTGCCAATCCACTTCCTTGCCACTTTGGGATGTGCCTGCCCTTCCTCATGTCTGTGTTTTGTTCCACTGAAGCCAGCGTGATGTCAGACCCTCTCTGCTGCTGTGTATGCACGCAGAATTAATAGACTTCATCTGCTACAAAAAGATGTTGGCAGGAGTTTTGTTGGCAGCAGGCAGAGTAAGCACATAGCTCCCTCAGAGGCTTAGTTACCCTGGTTGCCAGCCACATTCAATATTGGCCCCAAGGTGCTTCCTCTTGACCTTTAGAGCCTTGTGGAGTCACCACCAAGAGCTTTCTCTACAGCAGCGACTCTCTCACCTTCCAAGTGCCAAACTCAGCCTCACCTGAGTCCTCCTGTCCCACCAGCAGGTATCAAGTGTGCCCAGGCAATGGGCAAGTCAGGAGCACTGACTGTCTTTCTCCTGCACACATGTCCAACCTGCTGTGATCACCAGTTATGTCAGAGTTTTTACCCTTTTTCTCCCCAAAATGCAAGTTTGGTGTCCAAAGCTACACGGAAGTCCTTTATTTCAAAGTAATTGCTGAATCTGGTTGCTATAAATTAAAATGCAAATTTCAGTTGTCACTCCAGTCACTCCTCCCTTACCAAAACAATACTGAGCTTTAAGAAGCAGGTAACAGTCATACACTGACCCTGATCACAGTTCCTATCACTGGATGAAAAGATTAAAAACAGTGAGTTCTCTTTGGAGATTTTCATCACCAAACTAAAATGTCTGTCTAAACATTAAGCAATAAGTATGTGCATTAAAAAAAAAAACATTTTTTTTCTTTTTTATTTACTTTGCAGGGAATGTGCACCTCAACTCTCCCACAAAAATGGTCTTCAGACATGAAAAATTTAAGCTTTTTTTAATGGACACTGTTTGCAGAGAAATTTATGGTTGTGTTTGAATGGAGGGCATAGCTTGTGTTTTCAAAACTCTAGTTATATTTAACAAAGTACTGACACAGGCCTGCAATGCAGAGGGCTTGTTTCTGAGCATTAAAAGACAGCATAAAAGGGGAAAGCTGATCCTGGCCTCTTTTTTTTCTAGAAAGCTTGGCTCAAATCCAATCTTCCCTCAGTTTAGAGAATAGTTAAACTACTTGTCAGCCTAAGAAAACAAAACAAAGCCACTTCATCTTTCTGGGATCACTTTCCTAGGGAACTGTTCCCTAGCCCTTTTCCATGTGCCTGAATTTCTGTGGTAGTCACAGGTTAATACCAAGAGGGTGACAAATCCCACACCTGCCTTTGCTGCAGGTACCCTGGAATCCCTACGAATGAACCTTTTTATCATAGTAAAAGGAGGTGTGGTTTGGTTTGGCCTGTGAGAGGGACTGGGGGAGTTTTCACAACAGAGAATCAACACTGCTTTTATTTTAGCAACAAGAGCTGTTCAAGTGATGGTATTTAAGGAATGAGGTCACATATTCAAGCTGTTTAGATACAACAGTGTTTGGAGATGTCAGTCAGGCTCCAAAGTAGATAAAAAGTGCATCAGCTTATCAGCACAGCATTTCTAGTGCTGGGCATGCAAAGTGAACTCCAGCCTAGCACACAAAGATGCTGCTGAAGCCCTTGACATTATACAGCAGTTAGAAAATATAAATTACAAGACCTGATGCATGTCTCTGAATGCCTACCCTTCCATGGTTCAGGAAAAAAATGAATCAGTAGATATTCTCTGTTAAGAAAGGTTTCAGTAAGAGACGTGTTGCAGCGGGAAATGTTACACAACCTAACACATTTCCTTATTAAAATGGTGAAACTTGCTCAGCAGTGTAAAGTACTAATCTGAGTTTATAACTTCATCCAGATACAATTAATTAACATGGAAAGATTGGCTCAAATTTTTTGGCAAATGACAGAATATATTTGAGTGTTCCTAGGTATCCATACAAAGACTAAAATCTATCCTACTATGTAAAAAACAGGCCAATGGCTGACATGGTTTGAAATTAGTTGGAATGACTGGGACCTCAGTAGAAATTTGCTTGATGACTTTAATTCTATCTTTTGCAAAAAAGATCAACAAATGGTTGATAGTCAAATATCTAATTTACCATAAGCACTTCAACAGAAGTCCACAGGAAGGTAAGCACCAAAACCAGATTTTATTTGGCCACAATACTGACAGTAAGTTTCTTTTCAAATGTAGCCAGTCAAAAAAATAATCTCTGTTTTCCTAAATACCTGTAGCATGACAAGTCAAATACAGAGACATAGACAAATCTATCTGACAAATTTAGATTTTGTCTCCCACCCTACATAAATCCAATGTTTTTTCACCCCTGTAAATTTCTTCTCAATGGTTACCCAGTGATATGACCTTTCTCAAAGCACATTTTAGAATGTGCCGCTTCAGTTATTAGAAATCTATTTCTGATATGTGTTTAAATTATAATTCCTGTTACAAAAAAGACAAAAATCAGGCACAATAATTGCTCCTCAGAAGAATTTACTCAGACCGAGGCTCCACATTGAAAATATTTCCATACAGAGTTCAATAAAAGTATTCACAAAAATAAAATAATTCATGTGTATAAGAGTTGCAGATTCCAGCCAAAAATATGATGGCACTCAGTACAAATCCCCTGCAATTGTCTTTAAAATGTGCAGGGTAAACCAGGCTGTCAGGCAGTGATCTGCATTCAATTTTTATGAAACAGTTTATGCCAAATATCCATCCTCTGACTTCAAAAATGCAGAAATGTTTCCAGGCCTCATACACCAGCAGATACTTACATTAGGCTGCAGCAATTTACAGCATCACAAAGATACCAAGGCCTTTGCACTGGTAAATATTCCAATAAATCTTAAATTTCTAGCTTCCCCTAAACTGTATTTTACTGTTTGTATACTGAAGCAACACAATTGCAACAGCAATAAAAATATATACAGCACCCTTTGATTTACATTGCTTCATGTTTACACTGGAGCCAAAAACACCTTACAAGTCTCACCTGCATGCATGAATTTTACCCAAGGAAATGAGTCTGTGTTGCCTAACAGTAATACTGAGGTGCATAAAGAATGAGCTCCAAAGAGAGGACCTGAATATCAGGAACTATCCCTGAGAACTTGCTGGAGTGCCTGCTCCCATTATTTCTGTACAGCCCCAAGGCACAGCAGAATTAGCCCTGTATGATCCCAGGAATCCAAGAGTACTGAAGGATAACTAAAAGATATCACAGCTTCAGCCTTTGCCAAATGGGACCTTCCAGAAGATTTGTTATGGTAAATAGGAACAGCAGATGCATGTATAAAACCTTTGGCAGAGACTTAATTTATAGTAGTCATGCAAAAGCATGACCTAATCCTGCTCAAGCATAACAAAAAAATCACACAGCAAGTTAAGCAGAGAATTATTTTACTAAATTCTGAGCAGAAAAATTAATTCAGTAAGTGTCCCTTTCTCCCTTATAGTCCAGAGAGCAACTACCTGGGCTGTAAGATATTCAGTATTCATCTCTAGGGAGAAGGCAGATATGTGGAATGTCCAGCTGCAGAAATGATCAGTGAAAGTTCTGCCATGGAAAGTGAAAGTACTGAAGGAAGCAGCAGTCTGAGTAAACCAAGACAGCTGAAACTGAGTTCCTGTCTGAAAAAAATTATTTTCACTGACATGTCTACAATTATTCTTCTTTCATTTCCACACTCTGTTAATCAATCTTTTCTTTCTCTCTGTCCGCCAACGGCAGACAGATAATTTCTGTCCTTTTCTTGTTCCAAAATGCAAATAATCCTGTCTGAAACAGAACTGCTTTTTCTTCCAGAACTTTGATCTTGCTCGTTTGACTTAGGCTAAAAACCTTCGACCAAAATTCTGTTATCTGTACAGTACAATAAACACCTATACAACCTCTCAAACAAAGGAAACCTATCTCAGGTTGCCCATTAAGCAATTCTCAACCAAGGTAATTTACTTCCATTGTAACCAATTAGGGTTACAAGTAGGGTACTAAGAGTATTTTTCCACTTCATTATTTATGTTATCAAAGTGTGGGTGATCTACCACATCCAAATGTCTTGTCTCATGGCTGAACAAAAGCTTTCATTTTACATACCTGAGTCAGAAAATCTGCTATTGGCTCTTCCAGGTGGAGTTCAAACAAACGTGAACGAGTGAGTCTATTTTGGTTATTGACCGGATATACCAGCAATTACAAGTGTCTCTAATGTTTTTGTTAATTGAAGGTACATTACAATTGTGCTACACACTGTACTTATTTTGGCCAGATCCTCAGCTACCATAAACAAGGAGACACCAATTATGTTAATTACCCTGTCTCATTGAGGCCAGCTGAATGTAACTGCCTCCTGGAGGTGTCTGTGCTTTTTAGGCTTGCCCTTGTTCCTTGTGGAGAGGCAGAACCACTGACTGTAAATGCCAACAGAGCAAAGGCCACCAGAGTAAGCTTGGAGTAGCCTCTTCTCAAATCATACATCCTCCTGTCATACATACCTCACCTCAGAACTTTGCCTTCATTCCCTTCCTCTTTTTGAGAAATATAGTTATTTCCATCTTTCTATGCTTGCTTCCTTCAAACACCTGTGAATCTTTTTATGGTTTTTAAACAAAAATAGATTTTGATTTTTTTATTTGGGGAAACAGTGACAAAATTCACTGGTGAATATTAAAGAGGACACGGAGCTGTGAGGTGACAGCCTTAGTCTCCAGGTTACCCCAACTCCTTAGGGAATCTTTCCCCTGAATTCCACAGACATTAAACCTTCATGGCTTGCCTTCTTCATCTTACAGACACATAAAAGACACTACTCTAAACTGTGACAAGCTTTACTGTTCTTTTTGGCTTACTCTCAGAGTATTAAACAGCAAAATTCATTTTCTATCTGCCACTCACCTTCCTTTGTAAATGTGACATTTATCTCCATATGTTACCTGGTTAAACCAAGTTAATTAATTGTTTGTTCTAAGAGTGTATCTTTTGCTCAGTGACAAGTGAGATGATAGTGAAAAGTCCTAGAGACACTGGGATATCACTCAGCTCTAAGGAACATGCTGTGTAAAGTTTTCTCAAATATTTCAGGTGTCCTAAGCCAAAATCTGCAGCCTAAACTATCTGTACTTCCCCATCTGTGAAACTGGTTTCTCTTTTCCAGGCCCTATTGTGCTTCTTGTGTTTTCACCTGCCAAAACCCAGCACTAGGCAATTTCTTCCCACAGACACCCAAGTGGGAATCCTCACTAAATAACCTCTGCAATCTCTTTCAGCACAGTGCAGTGGCACAACCATACTGGGCTTTTGGAAGAAGCTGATGGCTACATCTGTCTAGGGATTCCATGTACTTTGATAAAAAGCCCAAATATTCTCAGATTATTCAGCTTTGAAAAAAACTTGCCTGAAATAAAGGTTTTTCCTTCCCTGCCTTGCAGCCTCACCTAAGACATATCAAAACAGACAGCATGTTTTTCTAGTTGGATTATAGACTGATTATTGAGGTTTGGTTTTGTTTTTTCCCTATACAGACAGTGATATTCTCAGCTCATGAATCTCCCTCATTCTTTTTTCAAGACTGCAACAGTGAAGTACTGATCCAACAAACACACTTCCTACAAACACTGTGACATGGCATATGCCAAGCTCTTTGCAAGCAGAGCACAAACATGGGGCATCAGGGAATTCACTCCACAGAGTTTTCCTGGAAGTTGGAATTACATGCTAAGCCTGAAAGATAACCATTTATATTTCTTAACCTTATCAACAAAAAGCTGTCTGTTGAACATATACATGAATATCTGGAAATCTGAAGCCTTCTAAAAGGCAGAGAGTGGGCTGAGGCAATGGAGACAATGGAGTCCTTTCTCCCCCCCACCCCCGTGCTGATACACTTTTAGTGGCATAGATATAGCTCCTAAAGAGGAGCCAGGTAGTCTGGCTCAGGACCTACTTTAGTCACAAGCCATGAGGCCAGACAGGTCTTGTTATTGCCTTGGGCATGAACAGAATTTAGGCAATTTTTTCCCCATCAACACCCCAGTAGAAATTCCCACTTGGAAAGTTAAAGACCTCCTTGGTCTCACAGGGATGCAGTGCAAGGGCTGAGCACAAACCCTACAGATAATGACTAATCATCTAAAAACACACACCCTACTCATTTTCCCAGTGAAATGCAGCAGCTACAGAAAATCCATTTACAGCCTGTCAAAGATGGGTGAAAGAAAGACAGGAAAAACACAAAGGAGCTAATTCTTCATCTTTTCCCCCCTTTAGTCATTAGTCAGAGCCCATTAAGCCCAGCTCCGGCTCCCCTATTAATTAGAGAAGCCCCGTGCAGATATAATGGGGAACTGGAATGTGAGGAGACCCCTGGCCCAGCCTGTGCACTGCCATCTGCCACCACCAGCTTCCTGGTGACAAGGCTTCATTTCCAGGAGTGTCTTCCCATAGAGATCTTGAATGCAGCCAGGCCATTGCTCTCAGGCTGTCTGGCTAAGCAGCTTTTGCCTGAGGAAATGTTCAGTTGTTCCACCACTGGGAATACGTTTTTATTTTAGACTCTCAGCATTTCCTAGTTACAGCTACACTTCTAAATATCCAAGGACAGTTTTGGCCGTCAGTGGGTAAATGCTGGTGAACAGCTCAGAAAGGAATCCACAACTAAGCCTCTTTTTTTCATCCTGAGAGTTGATAAAGGAATGGCAGGACACACAAAAATGGACAGAGATCAAACTATTAAAGATACTACAGGATTGAATTCTATTATCAATAAAATATGAACTAGAGATACTGTGCAAGAATTTACCAAATCTAGTACTAAAACTACTTGTCTTTTCAAGGGTATGGAGAAATAGCCACAAACCCTGAGATGGGCGTTCCTGGTTGAAAATTACATGCTGTAATTCCACATGCTGTAATTTCAATACAACATTGACCAATACTTTGGATCATAATGCATAACTTAATACCAGCTTTATATTTACTACTTAAGAATATGGGAAATAAGTCTTCAGAAAAAATTCCTGACATAAAATACATTAAGTGCAGAAAGGTTGCCTGTCAGGGTGGTGAGCCTGGTGCCAAAAAGTAGGGAACTTTTTGTGTGCATGGAAGTAACGTGGCAAGCTTTTGTAGGCTGCCTACAGACACCTCCCTCTTTACATTCTGCACACACTCTATCCTGTAGGAGCTGGTTTTGTTTGCAGATGACAGGGTTTCTCAGCAACGTAAGAATGTGAAGCAGAAACAGCATGTGTCAATAAGAACAATGCAGAAAGTCAGTCTAGGTTCTCTTTCACAATCTGGTATTTTTCCTTTCACCCTTTTCCCCTGCTATACTCTTTACCTACAGATTACACAACAATTTTCAGAGCCCATCTCAGGTGTGCTCCTGCTGTATACGTGAAAATGCCCCAAAGGAAGAGAGGAAATAAGGGGCACAAATGTAAGTACAGAGATTAAATGGTTGTGCTTCACATGCAACTCCGCAACACATTTCACAAATATTCAATTGCCTTCAAGCTATGAAGGCAAAAATCTCAGACCTGATGCAGTTTTAGGTCTGTTGATAAGCAGGATTGCAGCTCTTTAGCTTAGCACTCATATTCATCCCACCTTGATATGATGAGTGCTTCTGAATAATCATACTGGTTTTAGCTGATCCATGAGTGGACAATTTAAAAAGGGCTCTAATGATCAGTTTCACATTCAGGAAAGAAGCATACTAGAAAACCATTTAAAGTGGTTTTTTTTTATCTTAATGGTTACGTCTTGGAGTACAACCATTGATCTCTTTGGCACTTTTGACCACAAATAACATCCCTTAGTACTATGTCACCACAATAATCAGATTTTAAATGCAGCCTCCTAACTATGACTGAGACCTGTTTCTTCACTGTCACCAAAACTCATTATCTTTTGCATCAATCCTCACACTGATAGGTAATGAGGTGAACTACAGCAATAAAATGGCCACATATAGCCAACACCAAAGTTCTCTGTCATTCACACAGCCCCTCTTCAGCTGAGGAGAAGCAAGAACAGCACTTTTGTGAAGGTCCAGCCACCCAGGCTAAGCAATATTCACTTACCAGCTCTAGCTTTGTTTGCAGAACTTGAAACCAAGTAGAAAACAATACCAACCCCTCCTTGCTGCTCAGCTCCATTTGTCCTCTAACAGCTTGTTTTGGGGAAGGAAAGAAACTTGTTGCTGGATACCCTTCACGCCTTCACAAAGGAACACAAAAGAAGGAAAGTAGTCATGTCTCAATTTCACTGTTCCCAGCAGGCTTATGTCCTGCATACTGTCAATCCAGCCCTGAATATTTATATCACTGCCAGTCAACAGACTGTGTTCTCTCCCAGACTGCCAGCCAAAGTGATTGCTCAGAGCCAAACTGCTGCTGTTCTTCCCTGTCCTTTCCAAAGGCTCAACTTCACATCACCAGACAGAGAAAGATCAGCCTGAACAAGGGGAAAATTCACACATTCTGAAGTCTCAAAATGAGAAAGCCAATTCATCCACTGTTGCAATAACCAAGGGCAGTAGGAGCAATCAATTTGTTTGATCCAAAGTCTTTTGGAAGCAGTGTTGCATCAGGAGACTCTATAGGAATAATAATATTATTTTGGTAGCTAAGTCTGTGAAAAGGGCGGTTGGAGCATCACAGCAGAGGTGACATTCAGCTGGCCATGTGCCTGCCAGCTGGAAGAGATCAATCATTGTCTGATAGAAGAGGTGATGGATTTCAGAACAGAACAGGAACTGTAACTCAGCACTTCCAACATGCTGGATGTGACCCTGACTGTTCATCCAACATGTCCACCACATGACTAAAGGAACTGGGATAGAAATTCTTTTTGTCAGTGTCATTTCTCTGTTTTGTCATCCCTTAGATTACCATCTACCAGACCAGATAAGTGTCAAAGCTAAATCTGCAGCATCTGCCCCACTTAGTTCTTAGCAGGATGTGGGGAACATACTGTTTTACTAGTGGTACTTGGAGAGGTTATCTTCTGAAGATTCACAGACCTATTCTGTGACTTATTCAACACACAAGGGCTTATTTGGCCTGCTTGCAAGATGGTGAGAGAATCAGCTTCTCAGAATGTTGATTTTTTTCCTAAACTCCCCTCTAATTAAGATACTTTAGTTATCTGGGACAGCTAAATTTTATTTTATTAAACTGCCTTTGGAAACGGTTATGGAATTTACCCATGCTCTGCAAATGCAGGCCTCTCCTCACTAATTACAAGCAAATTTTGGAAAGTCAGTTTTTATTTGCCTTCCAGGCTGCCCACAGTTTTTGACAATAGGCCAAACTCAAGGACACAATCACTCAAAGAAAATAAATTTTCAGCTAAACACCCTTATTTCCCTATTTGTTAGCATGATTCACAACCTCATGGCAGTGGTATTTTCACAGGAATGTGGCTCCACAGTGAGGATATGATCATCATTGAGATGTGTTCTTCAAAGAAATAGAGGTCATTATATATACTCTCCATTGTTCCCCAGATATTGAAAACCACATGGTTTTGCTAAAAATGAATTACTAACATGAAGACTTTGAAATACTTGTGCCATATAGTTCAGAGGAGGCATCCTGAGTTCCATTACAACTACAAAAAAGGATGAAAAATACCTCTTCTAATATTTTTGCCTCTATTTAACTCTTTGGCTGTCATTTTCTGGACATGAGGCCCAGTATTTGCTAAATTTCATCCCCAATCCAGGCCTACGCTGGACTACTTCGAAAGCACCTGTATATACTGTATGTGAACCACACCACTCTGAGTTATCTCAGTTCTCTATTGGCTTAGAGCAACAAACAGAAAAAAATGTTGAAGAAAAATTTGTTGCTGTTGTTGTTTCCAAAAAATCCAGTAGTAAGTTACATGTGTTAGAACAGACCTGAGAACCAAGTTTAGATCAAACAGTTATAATAAAAATTAGGACAAGGTAATAGCTACTAACCATAAATCAAATCGTGACCTGTGCTTAAAAGTGGGAAAAGAAAAAGTCTAGAATATAAGCCTTAATTTTTTCCTGCTTCTGAAGCAAAAGACAGAATGGGAATGAGTTCAGCCTACTCCAGTTACTGCTAGATGATGGATGACTTCATTCATTCAACTTGTAGCATTCCCTGAGGTTGCCAAGATTAGAAGACAAAATCTCCTCCAAATTCCAACACAGGTCTGAAGGCATTGCACCTTCGGCACAAGCTGCAAAGCTTGGTGTCCCTTTGGGAAGCACTCTGGAGTGGGGCACGCTCTGAAATGCCCATGTGGGCCTTACCAGTATTGAAAAATGTCCCTTCCAAAAAGTATTGAAGCTTTACCAAATTTGGCCTCTTAACTTCAGACTTGGCAGTTAAAGCCCCAAGCAAACAACAATATTCCAACAATACTGTTTTTCCAGTGCCTGCAGGGCAGTTTTAGGCTTCTGGTTCTGGCAAGGGAAACCTCAGTTCTTCTGTGCTCCTGAAATGGAGAATAGTTCCTGCAAGCAAAGAGGAAGAAAGCTGCGGTCACATGCAGTGTCACACAGATGAAGTCATGCACTGGCATAACGGAGAGTGTTGTCAGTTGTCAAAGGCCATCTGTAGCCAGCAGACTTAAACTGTCATCCTGGAAAAAGATGCAAACAAGTCTAATGGGAGATTGCATTATCTTCTTCCTGGCATTCAATCAATGAAGCTTGTTCCCTGAACAGATATAGAAAACAAAGGGCCACATTCTTTCATTCTTTTTTTTTTTTTCCTTTAAAAAGAAAATCATTATTTTTTGGCAGTTGCTATGTTTTTAAAATGACAGGAAAAATAGGAAGAACCAAAGAACTCCAGAACTGAAGAATCACTTGTCAAACGTGGCTTGTGTGTACTCATTTGCTTCTACAGGAAGAGGCATTGCTCCACTGTTTGCGGAATTGACTCAGAGTTTTGATTGGATCATTTAGGGGTGTTCTGTGTAAGCAATTTGACACGCTGTTTTTGTGCTTTCTCTGGTCTTGGAGGTGTGGGGAATTATTTTACAGTGTCAAACACGCTGTGGGAACCGCTGGAAAATGATACTAAATAGGAAATCCATTCCTTGGAGCAGGAAATGGAGACAAGCTTAGAGATGATGCATTAAGTGGTCCCGAGGGACAGCAGTGACGGCTCCCAGTACATTTTGCTCCGGCTGGTGTCAGATTTCCAAATCAACCTGCAAGAGAACCCAGATCTGCTGGGGAGGGGTCCCATCCCACCACGAGGCCCCTGGGATGTACGAAGGGAAATGTTCCGGGTCCGTGTTCCAGGAGGCAAAGATAAATGTGCTTGTTTGGTTGGTCCTAGTGCAGGCAGGGGCCAAAGACGAGGAGCACTGAAAAGTGAAAAATGAGCCTTGGGATCTGTGCCTGGTACTGATGCAAATGAAGGTGAAACTATACAAACAGCAACACAATCAGACCATTCATCAGTCCTTCATTAGCAGCTTTTCTTTGCAACTCCATCAGGAAAGATAAAACCTTCCCTCTTTTTATGAAGGACCAAGAGGGTTGAGAAGAAAGCCTAATTGGTGAGTGTAGGGCATGCACACTGTAAAGGCATTTGTAATGTAAATGGCCTAGCCCCGAATCCATAGGTGGTATTAGTGTAATTCAATTTACACAGCCTTTGTCCTGCGGAATCTCACTGCCTGATAGGGAACCTCAGCTTGTGGTTAAACAGTGTCTGCCACAACCAGGAAAGCTCCAGTTGCCGTGCTAAGATATACATCTACACTTCGGATGAAACCAAAGGCAGTCATCTCACTCAGATTTACAGGAAAGGTCAGATTTCCATGACACTTGCAAATCTAATGTGCTGGCCTTGCTTCCCCACAGGAACACAAACACTAGTAGTGAAAAATGATTGCTTTAAAATCTTTTGCATTCCTGTAACAGGAGAGAAGTTTTTCCTCTTCTATTCCCCTGGATGATCTAACATTACGGTTCTGTTTACGTATGTGTGGATTACACTCTGGGCTCTCACATTTCCATACTGTGAACATTCCTACCACTCCCCATTAAAACAATCTGACCTGAGCTTTTTACAAATTTGTGTCAAAATTTTCCATGCCATTGGCTGCAAATTTTGGAGAGCTTTTGAGCAAGAAATGATTCAGCTGTTTCCAGAAAATAAGTCAAAGAGAAAAACACAGTCATGGTGATAGTAGAAAAGGAATTCTTCGAGTATTTAGAGAGTTGGGTTTTCTGTAGTTTTGTTTTTTATCTGGAAGAGCATGTAACAGCTAAGGTGCTTCTTGTTGTCCCTGAAATAAATATACAAATATTAGAATTACAGAGAATCATAGAATGGTTTGGGTTGGAAGGGATCTTAGAGATCATCTTGTTCTCCCCCTGCCATAGGCAGGGACACTTTCCACTATCCCAGGTTGCTCCAAGCCCCGGCCAACCCAGCCGTGGACACTGCCAGGAGTGGGGCAGCCACAGCTTCTCTGGGCAACCTGTGCCAGCACCTCCCCACCCTCACAGAGAAGAATTCCTTCTGTGTATCGAAATTTCCCCTCTTTCAGTTTGAAGCCATTCCCCCTCATTCTGTCACTCCAGATCCTGATGAAGAGTCCCACTCTATCTTCCTTGTAGGACCCTGCAGATCCTGGAAGGTGTTAGGTTAGAACAGGTGAGGTTCTCCAGTCCCCTCATCAACTTCATGGCCTCCTTTAGACTTTCTCCAGCATTCCATGTTTTTCTCACGTTGGGGTCACCAGAACTGTATACAATATTCCAGGTGGAGTGTCACAAGAACAGAGTAGAGGGGGAGAATCACCTCCCTCAGAATTCTAACTCAGATGTACCTTGTAGAGCTTCTTGAGTTTGAAACCCCTAAATTTCTAGAGATCCCAACATCTTTTACAACTCTGTATGCACTCAGACAGTGCAAGCACTACCCACCTGCAGGACTTTGATCAGTAATTGCTGAAACCAGGTCCTAGGAGATGAAGGCACTGAAAAGGAGGCCAGAAACCTGGTTACCCCAGTCCTGCCCATGGTAGCCTCTTCCCCAGTGCAGAAGGCAGCTGCTCTCTCCGGATAGACACAAGGATGTAATGCAGGAAGTGAGCAAAAAGGGATAAAATGTCTTGCCTGCACAGTCACAGAGAGTTGATTTTCCCTATTTAAGATTTCTCCTATTAAAATAAAATTAAGCATTGCCAGGTTACCTAGAGAGATCACAGATGGGGACTTGGGGCAGTACTTGTTTCTTACTTCTCCCTCTTTGTTCCCATCATAACATTTGTAACACAATGCATCACACCCACTGAGGTGCTTATCTGTGGCGTGACAGGGCTGGATTTTAACCACAGGGTGAAAAGCAGAGGCTGAGTGCTCAGTTCAGACTCTTTGGAGGAGTGCCTTGTACCCCACTGGGTCCTGCCTCTGGACTCACAGAGCAGCCCTGATGCAATTCCAAGTGTGCTTGCATGTCAGCTGAAACACTGCTGCAGAAGTAGGATTAAGGCAAATTATTATTAAAAAAAAAAAAAAAAAGTGCAAAAATACCAATAATCAATAAGTAATTTGAAGGACTGCTTCAGGAAAACAAACACATCCGTAGAAATACCATTAAATTCTGTAGAGGCACAAGGAGGAACAAAAGAAATTCAAGACCAAAAGGGATTAAACCTTTGGAAACAGACCAACAGCCAAGGATTCTTTGGATTTAAGGTCAGCCTTAGCCACTGGCTGCATTGCAGAAATCGTATCTGAACAGATTAGAATAAATGCAGATTTCAGCATTGTGGTGCCTGAGCCTGAACACTTGCCAGCCCTGTCCTTGATTTGACTTCTGCTTAATTCAATGCCAAGTCTGAACAGCACTTCTTTACATCATGGCTGATCAATAAGGATCTTTTATGCATGAGCTGCCCAATTATGAAATATATAATACAGACAACTGACAACAGGAGACAGAGGAATTCAGAGGAGAAAGCTGAACTTGAACACATGATGGACTATTAATTTGTGCAGTGTGTGCTTGTGTACCTGGCTGCTACAGATAGTTGGTAGTACGGATGTGTAGATGTGATTCCCAGAATCAAACCCCAGCAAAATCAAAAAGGTGGGTGGAAGTTTGGTTATAGCTGGGGGCTATCGCAAACATCTGTGCCAAAGTAGTTAAACAGAGATAGCCAGGTCCACACATTCACACATTATTCCTGCCGGTTTGGAAGGCACTGATGCCTTTCAACCAAAAGGGCCTATAAAACAACAGGAATCAAATCTGAAGAAACTGTCCATGGTGTTCCTAAACCATCCACAGGTTCAAATGCAAACCTTTAATTCTTGCTAAAATTAGCACAGCTGATATTTATCAACCTGGTTTTATTTCAGACTCTGCCTTTCCATCTCCCTTTACATGAAAATGACACGCCTTTAGAACAATTCAACATGCACAGCTGCTGAACCTGTTTAAGCATGACTCAGAGTGAAACATGAACTGCACAGCAGGAAAGCACGGCCCTTGCTCTGGGATCCCAACTCATCATTATTCGCATTTGACTTCAAGGAGAAGCTGAGGCAATGACCAATATGCAAGTGACCCCAGTGGGGCCCGAGAGGACACAAACTGGGATCAGGAACAGCACAGGGTGCTGAACACTGGGCAGTTTAGTTCTCTCTGTCTACAATTTAAATCCTTACTAATTGGAATTACATGCAAGGTGCAACATTTCTTCAGTGAAATAAGAAGGCAGACGAGACCTCCTCTGAGACCGTCCTGAGGTTCAGTTTTGAGAAAAAGGAAAGAACAGTCAGTTTGGCTGACTCAAGTTTGTCTATTTTTCCATTTTTTTTTTTAAGTGAAGCTGACTCACATTTTGTAGATTGCTAGTAAACAAATTTTCAGGAATAAAATAACGAAGGTCACAAAGAAAACTAATGAATATTTCTGACAGGCATTTCAGCTTTATAGGCTGTTTGCAGTGTGGTCTATGAGAGAATAACATAGTCACATGGACTCTTCAAGTAAGAGGCAGTGCTAAAGTCACACACAAACATAGCTGGATTTAAAACTGGATACCAAATTAAACTTCACAGATTACATCAAAAGAATTAAATCCATTATTTTTTCTCATACATCATTCTCAGGAATTTATTTCAGTAGTGTCAAAACAGAGTTATCAGTATTTTGATGCAGTTTCAACATCCCTTTTAGATGGAGAATGGACCCAAGCCACAGTTCCCTTCCACTTCAGGATCTTTTCTTGCCTAGTTGCTGATGCTTGTGCAGTGCTTAAAGACATTCTACAAAAATTACTGGCCCCACCTAGCATTTGTTATTCACAACTGATAAAGATTTTCCTACAGCACACAGAGCATTTTCCCTAGACTGAAGTGGGAAAACCAGAACTGGATGGATCCTTACTGAAGCCTGAGATACAATCCATAGAAATCAAAACTAGTTTTAAACAAGCCCAGCTTGTTTGACTGAGCCCTGGAAGTTCCCTGGCTGTAGCAATCCTGAGGAGAGTCTGCTGTCGGCTAATTTTCCCTGTTTCTGGACCGTGTAGTTCAGGGTTAGGTTGGATCCCTGGAAGCCACTCTGCAATTTCCAGTGCAGACATGGCCTGAGGGGAAAAGCCAGCACTTGTCAAAGCCCATGCATTCAGCCTGCAGTTATCAGGACTGTGCTGTTGGGATTACATCACCCTGGATTTACCTTTCCTTTTAAAACACAGTCCTTCCAGATGCTAGAGCTCAATAATAAAGTACAAGAACAGCAACAGAAGCACACTGGTTTCCTTAGTCCAGAGACACAAACAGTGGTGAGGCATCAACAGTTTTTATCAACAACTCTTATTTTTACATCCTTAAAAAAGAAGATATTCTTGAAAAGCCCTTGTGAGGGAACTAATAATGAGTGCTGCTGGGTAATTTTGGTCATTAATATAAGCCTGGGAAGCTCCTAGGCAGTAGCCAAGATGATCTATGTGCAAAGAGGTCCTTTTGGTTGGATGCTGGTCTGCAGGAAGAGACCAATCTTAAAGCACGGGCACAAACCAAATGTTCTGATGCACCACAAAAACAGTGTTACCACAGAGCTTGCCAGGTGTGTTAGCACTGTGACAGGGAAGCCTCATAACTCGTGTGCAGCAGGAGATATTTCTGGAAACCAAAATACTTCCAGGTAGTGCAGTCTTCATTTCCCAGGATAAGGAATAATTTCTCACATGCTGTGCAAGAACAAAATTATAAGGCACAGTCTGTGCTAATGAGAAAAGTTTTTATCACACAGGGTAAATGAAGATTCCCTTAATGGACAAAAGGAAAGTTTTTCTGTTCTGTCAATGCCACCAAGAATGATGTCAAAGACACAATATATACCAGAGATCTAGGCAGAAAAAAATCCTCCTTATTTCTAGCCCAGGAAAAATTCAGAATTAGAACTGAACTTTAGAAATTAAGCTTTTAGTGGAATTCCCATAGACCTTCAAATTACCCCTAGATACAAGAGAAGTTAGGATCCAAATTAAAGCTTCACTTTTAGGACCTCCTCTGTGCCTGAAAATGTCTGTCATACATGGAATACGAATACCTGAAATGTGATAGTAAAAAAAAAAAAAAACCAAAAAACCCCACAAAAAACCACAAAAAAACCCAAAAAAACCAACCCACCATGAACATCTCCCAGGACCATTCTCAAAGCAATTGGAAGTGGTTTTCTGGTTTGAGGAAGTGAATTCAATGCCTGCCAACACCAATAGCTCAGGTACAACTGTAGCAGCTGTTGAAACTATCATGCCTGTATTCCTTATATTCAACTTTTACCTCATAAACTACTAATAGTCATAACAGTTATACTACTAGTGACTAAAAATGAGAGTGAGCCAAATTAGTAAAAAGCAGTGAATTTGGAACAAATTTCCATTTATTAAACAAATTTCCATTTATTAAACAAATTTCCATTTATTAAAATTCCAACTGTTTTAGAAACTTCAGGTTCAACAAACCACAGATGCACTTTGTTATGGCCATATTGTAAATTATGGAAAGACTGGAAGAGCCCAGTGTCTCTCAGTTCATTTGGAATGAATACAGTTTGCCAAAAGAAGAGGATGCCTCTGTCAGTGAATATGTATTATCAAGGACAGCAGTGCCTGGCACATTAGCTTGGTACTCTTATTTTATCGTAAGGAAGATTAAGACATATTTCTATTAGATTCTCAGCACTAGGGAAATATTAATCCTTCCAGTTTCTTCTAACATAGGTGCAATTATTATTGCAGTTTTACTCAGGGCAGAATGGTAACAGAGGCAAATCAGGTCCCTTAATTACCACCCACTGAAAACTTGTCAGTTTTGTTTCAGGTTAAACTTTGTTCTGCAAGCAAATGTATTTATTTAGCATTTATCTCTATCCCAGGAGCCATGAGCAGCTCAACAGGTGTGTTTGGAAATTGCTGCTTCTCTGGACTTCAGCAACTGATACACTCAACCAGACCATGCAGAATGATGGCAGCCAGAGCTTCCACACGGTGCAGAGGGCTTAGACAAGGACATTTGCAGTCATGAGTAATCCCCTCAAGCCCACAGACAGTCCAAGTAACACCTATATCCACTGACTGGAGGGGGAGACACTCTTAAAAGCTCAGGGTGTCATGCCTAGAACTAAGTTTCATTTTCCCTAGCAGCAAAGCAAGATTGGTATTTACTGCAGAGAACTATTACAAGGGTTGCATAATGTTGGCAGAGTGCTGTGAGCATGAAATATGCCTCATATTATTAAATATGTGACAGATGTACCTGCAGAGAACTCATTAATTCTGATTTCTATTCCTGTTAGTCTAGAAACATTAGCATCTAATTGTTAGTTTCTAAAATATTCTGACAAACTTTTTTTAACTGAAAAACTGTGTCAGCATTTATTTTGGAATATCAGATGAAGTCTGTTCTCTTGTATGCCCCTCAAGTAATGTGTTACAATAACCTCAATTACCTAACAGAAACACTGGGGCCTCAGCAGGAAGGGTTTAAGGAGGAGCTGGGAGATCTCTGCTCAGTAAACCCAAATGAAGAAACCTTCAGTGGCATAAGAAAATTCTGAAAATGAAGGCCAAATCCACTGCATGTGTGAGGCACAAACGCTATGCCAGCACTGTAAATATTCTAAGGTTTTACTGCAGTGTCCATCAAGGAGCGAAGGGCTGAGTAGGGACACAGCCAGCAGCAGTGTGCTGTGTGCTGTAACTGCAGTCTGCTATACAGAAATACAAAGGAATTTTCCATATCTTCTTTCCTTTAAGAGCATCTAGTGGAAGAAACACTGATTTTCTCTCTTCTGATGCTTTTTTACCCCTGGAAGTCTCATGATCAGATCATTCTACACCGAAACCGGAGCCTGGAAGTGATACCAATAGCTGTGTACAACACCCTGCAAAAATGAATCTATCCATCTTAGTGGCAGACAGAGCTCACCCTCCCAAACACTGCTTCCCTGGAAAGGACAGCAGGACATCACATGTTGTACTGTACAACAGCATATGGGGACCAGGAATTTACTGGAGGTTTCCCCAGACTGCAGCTTTGGGGACAAAATCTTCTATCAGCTTAGACCTCTCAGCCTGCCTCACTAGCATCTGGTGACTTGAAAACCTGACAGTGGAAAACTTAATTTAACCAGAAAGATACCAAAAAATAGGTATTCACAGCACAGCAGCGGTGCCTTTGTAAACACTGAATAGGAAAAACAAACCAGACCATGAAATAGAAACACTGCTTTACATCACAATTTGCAGCATTTACAACCCTGCTCAATAGCAAAGTTGGAAATAAACTTACTGGCCAACGGATTTTCAAGGAAAGAAGCTGTTTAATTATTTAATAATTTGGAGAGGGAGCTAAAGAGAAGGGAAATGCACAGAGTAAACATGTGGGAATGTAAACGCTTGCATAGCATGGCAGCACAAGTGTGGACAGGAGAAACCCCAGTGTGGTTTTGCTGAGCTGTTTCCCACAGTACAGGTACACAGCAGGGAGGTACTGCATTTGCATAGGCAAATCGGGGCAGTTTTCCCTCTTTGCTCACCTCACTGCCGATTATTAATTTTTTATTTGATTGTTCTGTTAATCTAGAACACAGGTCTGTCTTGCTGAGGCTGAGGGTTGTCTTTGTTCTTGTAGTAATGTGCTCAGTCTCGAGCCGGAGGCCTCTGCCAGTGATTCCAAAAGTCTTACAAACTTTTTCTTCCCAATGTGTTCAGTGAGCAGCAACACTTTCCAGAGGATCTCAGGCGTTTTACCGCCACAGTTTCATTTTTAATTCTGGCTAAATATTCACTGGCTACACATCTACCTCTGCCTTCTTTTTGTCTGATTAGGTTTTTGGATCAGCACAGTGTGATATCTCACCATGAACAAGAGTTCAGTCTCTGCCCATTCCTTCAGTACCTTGCACACTGCAATTTCACAGAACTCAAGAGTCCCAGCTGAGTGGGATGAAAGTCGTTGAGATCTGTTTCTAAGCAGAACTATAACTCCGAAACCTCCAACAATATTTGTACTTTGGGAAACCAAACCAAATTTGGGTTCAGAACTAGCATCACCACAAAAAAGTATCTTTTTCTGTGAAACAAACCATAGCGCATAAGCAAATGGCATATTGAATTTCTGAACTACTGCTAAGAAAGGAAGCAAACCTTAGGAGAGGATAATGTTGCTTTGAAGTGCAGCAACGTTGAGAAAAAATGCTTTTGACAGGTCTTAGGAATGGACTTCTGCTCAGCTTGGCACATTTTCTTTGTGCCATTCTGAACTATACTGAGAATTAAAGAGGACACAGGGAAGAAAAGAGACAAAGGAGCTTGTAAAGGGTCAAATAGTTCAACAGAAGCCATAGAATAAATGGAAATTCTAGACAAAGTTTCCTACTTTCAATCCTATGTAGAACTTCAGTGACATGCCATTTAGGCTATGTGTTAAACATCCTTAGGTAGGTAACACGTATGCTACAATACACTGAAAACAACATATTTTAAGCAACTTCTCTTCCCTGTGGACAAGGCAAACAGAATCTAAATATACAAGTGTATGAATCAAACAGGGAATTTCCAGAAGCATTTTGGAATGAGAAGATCATTGAGCTTTTCCTCTCCAAAAAACCCTCCTGCCAGAAAAATTCTGTGGAATTTTATCTGTAGGACTATTGAAGGGTATTCCTGCTACTCTCTCAGTAAAGCTATTAGTATAAATGGGACCATCTCCTACTGTCACAGACAGCATAATGCTAAAAGGTTTAATAGGCTGTTTGGCAGGAGACAGACAGAATAGATTCAGCTGCTGAAATGGTGACACTGACACTTTGCCCTTCGTTACCCGTGTTCTTATCTTTCCCCACAGAAAAATCGGTGTTGGATGGCGCAAGCTGTCAGTTTGTGGGTTTGTACTTAGGCTGCACTACAATGGCCCTGCTTCACAAATTTCTTTCCCAGGAATATTTGTAATCTGTTGCTATTAAAGGTTTAATTAAATATAGCTTTCGGGCACTAATTAACACATAATAATTACATGCTCTGACTCTTCTCCACACCCATCATCCAGCAAATATACAAGATCAAATCAAAATAGGCACACAAAGTATATTCATGGCATGGCCTCACTTCCTTCCCCTTGAAGTCAACAATAAAGTTCCAAAATAATCAGGCAGAGAACTCTGTAGAGAATAAATTGCCTAAAAGTAAAATTTTATATATTGACAAGTTGGCATTACATGACAGTTCTAGCATTCATTTATGGGTCAATGTTTTATTTTTAGTCCTGCCAACATTTTTAGGCATGTGGGACACACCAGGGAAAGGACACCTGAACTGTGCAGACACATTTGGTACCCTGAAACAGTTAAAAAGAAAGATATGTGGGGGGAAAAAAATCATCCAGTCCAACAAAACCAAACCAAGCTGTACATGAGATAAAACCCAACATAATTATCGTGCCTTTCCAACCAGAAAAGGGCCAGGCACTTTTTTGGATCCTTCACAATTAATAGGCCACAGCACTGTTCCCAGAGTTCTCTACTCCCTCAAGAATGCTTATCTAATCCATCTTTAATCCCTCTGTGTTTTCACTTGAGTGCTGAGAGCAAGGGAAGAAAGTTCCACTATCTAGACTCCCATCTGATTCTCTCCAATATTTATGAGAGCAAAGAAATACTTGAACACTACTACATGTTGCAAAGCATGACTAAGAAAAAAACCCAGCCATTCCTGACATGCCATCCCTATTACAGCCACCCAAGCAATAATTTATTTGCAATTGCCTGGCCTTCTGCAAGGCTTTACAAGGGGTTTGTCTGCCGTAAGAATTTGTTTCAGACAAGTCACTACTTAATAAACCACATCTGGAAGGAGGTTTTCTTTCTCCTGCCATGGGCATTACCCTCTGAATCCTGCAGTGCTTGTCTGTCGCTGTCACTAGCAGTGCAACCAGCCTCCACACAGCTTCCGTTCTTACACGGAGCAATGGGCGGGTGTCTCTTCAGTGCATTACTTGTCGCTGTAGGATTGAATTCCAGGCGACATCCCACATGGAGGTCCTGGGGAGCTGCACCAGGCGACGCCGAGCCAAGACCGGGCGGGGCACTCGGTGTTCTCGGGCGCCACCTGCCGGAAATTTATTGATCACAGCCGCCTCTGCGCTTCCAACAGGAATTTTCCCTTCCGGAGGTGAGGGTGCAACCCACAAGGTCCAGCAGAGCTCCTAAACCACAGCGTGTTCTGTTCATGCTGCTGCTGGGACCCCACCGCGTCTCAACAGTTGATCCTAAGCCCCAAAATGTAGGTCTCGAGTACACGACTCTAAGCCTTGTGGTCATTCTGCCCAGCCATGAGGCTGATTCATCTCTTAGAGATAAAAGTGTGTTTTGTGCCAAGATCCAGACTCAAAACCATGACTCTCTTAAAACCATGAATCCCTATTTCCCTGTGTTCACAAACACACGGATGTAAGACTCCAGTTCATGCCTATTCCTAGAGAAAGAGACTTACTCTCTCTCGGCAGACAAAGGCATCACACACTGCTCTGGGAAGAACAAACTGTTGTTTGTACGGATCTCTGTCATTCCAAACCAGCAGAATAAATACCTCTAAGAGTCAGATTTTCCCATGAGGCACTAGAGAATTCGACATTATTTGTGTGTGACAAACAGAATCTAAATATACAAGTGTATGAATCAAACAGGGAATTTCCAGAAGCATTTTGGAATGAGAAGATCATTGAGCTTTTCCTCTCCAAAAAAACCTCCTGCCACATGCAGGGCATAGAATGAGGAAGAAATTCAGCTCTAAAATTCTTTGCTGATGACACAAAACTCAGTTTGGAAGCATTAGCTAAAGAAAAATACAAACCTGTTCCTACAACTGTAGCTATGAAGACAAATTGCATATACTCACCAAATGGAAATTAGAAGTATATTTAATAGCAGGGCTTAGCAGAAGCAAGTGTACAACTATTAAACCCTGTCATACATTTTTTTGCTGAAGGATCAAGCCTAAGAATAACTAAACCCCCCCTGTAAGTATCTCAGTGCAAAGAGGATTTAGACATGTGCAACTAATGAGGGATGTATTAATCCTGATGCATAAGAATATTTATACCCATACTCAGTGCTGAAAGAAAATCCTGAATATAACCTTGTATTCAAATATTTCATGAGCAGCTGCCAGTTCCTGTTTGCACTTCAAATCCCAGCCTGGAATGCAACTGTTGGGATGCAAATCGACACAGCATTACTTGTCTGAGTCTAATTAAAGACACGGACCTGCAAATGGCAAAGCAGTGCTGGTTCAGCTGCACATGGCACCAATCCTGCACCGCTGCTGTGCTCACACCAGCGTTCAGTAATGCACCACCCACCTCTCTGTTCTTCTCTCCAATCCAGTTGCAAATATCCCAAAGGAGAAAACTATAATCTCCCCTGAACAACACTTCCATAATACCTACACTGTACAGAAACACTCCCTCCTAACCAGAATAAGTTCCCTTTTTGGAGTTCTCAGTTCAATACTGATATGACTGCAACAATTCCATTCATTTTTTTGGGCTTCTGTGTCTCCTTCTACTGAAGAGCTCAGTGAAAAGGAGCTTTGGCTATATTAAAAAAAAATAAAAAAATCCCCCAAAACCAAAACAGACTCCCCTAGAGGAATTAAAAAGGAAAGGTATACAAGCTATAGAGCCACCAGCTGAAAGAACACTGGATAACAGTCTTTTCTACCTGAAAAATAAAGCTATACCTGTCTTCTGACATTCCTTCAATCTTTTTTATGAATTCATTGTTGCTTTCTTGAGCATTCTCTGCTGTTCACCCAAAAACATTTGCATTATATGATTTTCACAGCTCAGGGAGTTCCTATGCCCCCGTTAATTTCTGTATCCTCTCCTACAGTTCTCTCCTGTTTTGTTTTTCTCCCATCTCAAAGTTCGTATTTAACATTAAACTTTCTTCTCCTCCTTCCTCACTTGCATCCAGGTCTCCTCTTTTAGCTTTCCTTTCTGTGCAACACCACACTCCTTCTCTGGTCTTCCTGTTTTTGAGCCATCAATTCTTTCACAGATGCAAAGGGTAACAAAGCAAAACCAACTATTTATGTATCTGATGATGTGACACATACATTTTTATGGAATAATATCACACATTCACAGTACAAAATCACAGCTTCCCATCAAAAGTGAGATCCCGGATGCTGTGCCCCAAAACATTGAATACCAGTTAAGTACCTCAGACTGCAGCACAGAATCACCATCCCTTTTGCCAGCCCTTATCTCTTGCACTTTCCATAGCACTCACTTTGGATATGACTCTTAACTAACTTTTCTTCCCTTTCTCACACCTTTCCACTCACCTTGCCACTCCCTACCCTGATCTAATAAATTCTATTTATTCCTCTTATTGGCTCTAAATTCTACATCTGATTCCAGAGAACTCCCTCTGTGTGAACTGATACAAATGAAGCCAACTGTTCTCAAGAGATGAACTTCAAACTTGGAGGCAAAGTGTAAAAACTTGAATGAGTATTTGTTCTGCAGCAGTGGCAAAACCACTTCCACCAGGCCCCTGCAGCCTTTAGGAGCACTCTCCAGCCAAACAGCATGAACAAGCCTGTCAACATCATTGTTCTGCTGGTGCCTTCACTGCTCATTTTAATGGAAAAATATACAGGATGAAGTTCTGATTTCTATTACCAGGCTGCACACAGGAGCCCTGCTCATGAACAAGACTTCAGTTGCAGGACAACTCTGTATATAGAACAAAAGACAATCAGAGCTCCAAGGAATTTACTGTCAGAGATGAGAAACAACACACAAATTTTTTACAAGGAAAGTAATGAGATAATAGTATTGGCCAACATGAGAAGTGCTAATCATACAATTATGACCAAGATTTTTGTCAGCATTGCCGTAGGAATTAATTTCAGAACTTTCAAAAAATGATCACGAAAACAAGCAGCTTGATCCAAACAATATAATTCTTTGCAATTAATGGGAAAAATGTTGTTGTTGATAGTAACTTTGACTGCAATGCAAGTTCTAAAAATTAAGAGGCTTTTTCACTGTATCTGACATAATGTAAAGCTTTTTTGCACAAAACAACTAACAGAGGCCAGTAGTAAAACTTATGTGAAGAAAAACCTGGATAAGGTGCGATAAATATAAATGTCAGGTCAGCCAATCAATTTTAATTAACTGGAAATCAGAATTGCAAGGACAAACTGCATTAAGCCTACAGAGTGTTCATGTTCTGGTACTGATGAAAGAAAAGTAATAGCTATTAAATCAAATTATAATGAAGAGGTAATCTTGAGAACTAAGAAATATTTATTTTTCATCAGCATTAAGTTTAAAGACATTTCAGTAACAAGTTCTTACTTTGACCAGTTTGATAAAGGGATCAATACCACAAATGCAGTTGTACAATTGTGGGGAGGTGTGTGGGGTTGTGGGGTTTTTATTTTTAATATTTTCTCACTCCTGTAAGAGGATGATCATAGACACCATCTTCCCTGCTTGGTAAACCAGCTACCAGAAGCTTCTGGTAAACCAGAACCAGAAGCTGGTTCTGATTCGTGAGGCAAGAGCCCCCAAGGCACAGAGCACGGTCTCCAGAGAGCCAAGGGGAGGAGAAGCCCTGAGTGCTGGCAATGGCTCCTCGAGGTCCCACTGCTCCTCTGTGTGCCAGACAGCTTTGCTACTGGCCCAACACAGAGCAGATGAGATGCCTCATGCCAAGTTTACCAGGTAAAGTCACTTGCATGAACCCCCAAGTATGACCTTCCAGGAGGATATCAACACTGTCCAGCACCTGGCACCTCATTCCATCTGCTCACCCCTTGCAAAAGCCAAGAGAGGGAAAGAAGCTGCTCCAAATGGGAAATTTACACAGCAGCATAACTGCAGTGCTTTGAAGGAGCCTCTGGCACTGTTCTGTACAAGGGCAAATATCTTCTCTGAAACATGTACTAATATTCTCCTTCTCTTTCCTCCACCCTTTCCACAGCCCTTGGGAAATCTCTCTCCTCCCACTCCTTACAGTTTCCTTCTGTTGTTCTCTGCTGCGGAATGATCCTGTTGCCTGAGCAACGGCAGCTGAGGAGGGGAGCGGGGAGAGGGGCCTGGCCCAGTCGTGTGCTCTGGCAGCAGCTCTGACCCCAAAGCAGCAGCCTCAGGAAAAGAGCAGCTCAGCTGAGTGAGCTGCAACCTCCTTATTAGGTGCTGGGGATTTTGCAACCACCTTATATTTTTGTGCAATTATGAATAAAAGAACTAACACTCAAGGCTGTCAAGCAAGTAGTTGTGTAGCTTATCTACACACACATATTATATTCATAATGCACATTTGTTATTCCATACTTTTGGTTCTAGTAGAACTCAGATGTACAAATTAACTAGCAATTTTTAGAATCTGATCTAAAAATTCAAATCATTATGCAGTGTCTCTCTCCCCCTCTGCTCTTTTCATTGTGTATTTTAGAATTCAGAAAAGTAACCAGAACAAAAGTGTCTTTCAATGACCTTTCCAGATCTACTTCAATATTTGTAGTGTGTTTTCTTTTCATCTTTGCTGTCTGTCTCTCGGTACTTGAGCAATATCTGGTGAAATGAGAATGTAGTCTTGGTTCTATAGCTCTGCAAGAAATAATAATCTCTGCAAGATACCCAGCAGAGATTTCTTTTCTAATATTGTTTTATTGGAGAAATCTTTTTTTTTTTTAAAATAGCATTCTTCTTACATAGTTTTGTGTTCCTGCAGTTTATGAAACTCCGTGACCTGCGCTAGCTCCCTTGATGGTTTACGATCAAAATGCTTGTAATTGGCTACTTCCTGCTGTAGTGATTCCAGGAGGGAGGGTTGTGCAGGTTTTCCTGCTGTTGAGCAACTATCACTTGCAGCATCAAGCACAGAATAATCTATGATGACATGTCTTAAATTACACTTCACTCTCTTCTTACTATAATTTAATTTTTACTCCTGAAGGAGAAGTATAGTTAGATGCTTCAGTTGCATCAGGTACTAATGGTGAGTTACTGGCAAATGATTTGACCTTTAAAATTTCATATCAATTGAGCTTCATTCAAAATTCACTTACTCCATCTTATCCAAGTGCCCTCAGCAGCTGCATGCTTGCTAATCCTGTCTCTTGCACTGTATTTATAGAACTTTAAAAAAAAAATTTAGACCATGTTTATTTTTGCAGAGCATAAAATAGAGAACAACTGGAGTTCACGCCTGACAGGCCCAGCCACAAAAAGCTCAGAAGATAATCCTTCATTTTTTGCTCTGCTTTCTTCAGAGATAACCTGCTTCCATTTTCAGCTATCCAGCAGAATAGCCAGACTGAGTATCATCAGAGCAAAACACAGTCCAGAATTTATGGCTTACTAAATTCAGGGAGAAGCTTTAATTAAAGAAGTCTTTAGTGCTGTGACTAGACAGCAGATTCCATCAATTAATTTGGAATAAATCTACCAGGATTTCTCGTTGCATCTGGAAATTTCAAAACAATCTGTCAAAAGTGTTACTGCCTCTAGGCTTGGGAGTAACTGTGCTTGGGAGAGCCTGGATCATTGGCCAGAGGTGCCTTTTCCATAGCTCGACCGATGGCTGCAACAAATCAGGTGATTGTAATCCAGTTCTGAGAGCAGAAAAAGTCATGGAATTCAGGGAAGGAAAGGGACTTAAGCCAAACATCCTTAGTGTGACTCATGGATTTTGATGGGATTACAGAGGAATGGAAATAGACCGCATTTACCCTATTAGGTCACCATGCTAATATCATCAGTTTTCTGTCAGGGAAAGATTGCTCCTCCCATGCTGAGATTTCAGGTATAAGGATAATTTGCCCATTGGAGTACAAGGAAAGTAGAAGAAAAAAAGTGAAATAATGGTAAGAGCTTCAAGAAATGACATTAAATAATTTGAATATCCTGATTTCCTTTAAAAGGTCCTAATGAATATCACTTATATATCATCTTATCAATATAAACCCTCATCAATACAGTTATAATTTATTTGTTTGTCAACACAAGTTCTTTTATACACATAACCTACTCATGATTTTCATTTGGTAAAAGCTATTGCACAAAATTTTATTTGGCTTTGGATAACTTCAGAAAACCTAACTCTCACATCACAGAAGAAATTTGTGATTAAAGCATGCAAAAATTATGCCTACCTCCACTCCATAAAACTTGTCAGAGTAATATATTTAAAAAAAAACCTCACCAAGACAAGACTTGAATAAAAATAATAGTAACATTTCATCAAGCTCTAGTGAAATTTCTTAGTGAGGGGGTGGAGCAAAACCATCTTCTGTGTAGTACGGGCACTCCACTGGAAGTGGATCTTGAATGGGCTTTGTACTTTTTCCAGTGAATAATGCATTAAACACTGAAGACGAATAATGAATTAATTTTAAATCAGAAGAATTCCATGAAGCAGGAAGAATAGGTTATGACTTCCTCCTTCAAGTAAGTGTCCTGGGCATTAGGCTATGGAAGTAACCTCCCATTTCCTCTCATTCCCATAGCTTTAATCTCCCATTCCATAAGATCTTGTTAGTTAACAGCCGAATTTTTGCATAAATCAAGGCATAATGCTGATCTTTGGGAGTGACTGCAGCACACTGGTCAAGTACAGACAGGAAGAAATTCAGCTTCTCACAGGCTGACAGCAATAAATTGCACAGGAGCATGATGCTGTGCACCTGTACATTGTGTTTATTCTTCAAGTGTTTTAGAAACTCACAACTACTTTATCATATTTTGACCAGTTTCATACAAGTCAGCCAGGCATTGAGAAAATGATACATTCTAAGTTTGACCAATAAAAAGAAAAAAGAAATATGAGTACTGCCAGTATCCAAAATGTTTCAGAATCTCTCCTACCAATGAGGTGACAAGACAGCTTTCGTGCTTCTCTTGTTGTGAAACCACCTACCTTTCATTCAAAATAATGTTTCAGATTGGAGGCAAAGTTCTGCAAGGCGTAGATCCTTAAAGTTGTTCAGACATTTACAGATGTCTCTAACTTTTATGAAATTCCATTTCTTCTTTATACTTCACTTTGGGTGTTTGAATATTGTTAAAATACTACTTGGCTGTTATGGACAGTCGGGGTATAAGTACATCGACATCTTGCTAGAGATTTTTTTAGACAGCTTTTTGGTTTTTTTGCAAGATGAAGTAACTGAAAATTCTCGAGGTTACTGAATAAAGCATGCATCTAAATTGGTTTAAATCTCAATGGATGATCAGCAGCTGACTCTTGGATTGGGAGACACCAAGCTCATCTGAAGGAAAAAGAGGCAGACAAGGCCACACCAGTACAATCCTTCCCAGTTTGCTTTAGATAGTATTCATTTGACTGTACACCTGCACTTTCTTAGGGAGTTTGATTTCTAAAACTTCCAGAGGATGCTGAATAAAAAAACAACTAACAAGTAAATAGGTCAGCAACAGAAGCACAGGCCTCCCATTTAGTCACGAACCCCTGCTGGAAATTCTTGCTACAAATCCTTGCTGCACAGGACAAATGACCACAAAGGAAAAAAAAAAAAGAGAATAAAACTTTGTGGTTTGGTCCATCACTGTTTTGTTTCACTTAACAAGCACTTTCATTTCTCAGCTGCTGCAAACATTAAACAAGAATCATGAAATCTCTCTGGGGAGTGTGGTAGTTACATCTGCACTGCTTTCTTGCATGGTCAGCTTCTGTATAGTAGCAAAGTCAGTGTTACTGAACGTTTTCGTTCACTGTTTTCCCTCTTTTGGTCAGAATCTGATCTATATTGGGTTACATTCTTAAGAGTTAGATACTTAAGAGCATATGTTGAAAAGCAAATTTCAATACCCTTCTCTATTTCTCATCCACACAATACTTCCAATATCTGTACACTAGTAATCCTTCTTTTAACTACAGTTCTCTTGTGAATCCTAACTCTGCAGATTTATCCATATAATAAATATGCTTTTAAAGAGTGCCAAAATGTATTAAAACTGAAACAAACCAGCAGTAGCTATGTGTAGCTTAATTACTGAGATAATGGTTATTTGGGAACATGTAGCACAGTTACAACAGCAAATGACATTCAGTATTCTTCCTGTTGGCACTGGCTGTGGGCTGACAGCTAAAAAGAGGCTCTGCCAACAGGCACCCAGGGAATCTGCAGTTAGGCATTTTCCCTTCCTTAAGGCTGAATTATCTATTTCTTAAGGATCAGCTTGGGCCAAGCTCTCATACTGGCTCTTACAGTCCAATATGGTCCACAACCCAGAAAATGCCACAGCAGCCCAAGGAACAGGTGGATGCACGTGACCAAAGCCTATATTTGTTCTAGGGAAGCATTTGTTGTTTTGACAGGATTTGTTAGATTATCTTGATAATCTAATTTGTATGATGACTCTAGCAATGACTTAGCAGGGAACAAACCAAAAAGACCAAGCACTGGGATATGCCTATACTGCATCCCTTTTGACCAGCTCCCTAATGAGGACCCTCCCAGAGCAGTTCACTCACACTGACTTTAAACCCTTGTGCAGACTACACCAAGGCTAGGCCTGATCTACTGAAGCTGGCAACACTGATGCACAAACTATTTCCATACCATTCCAGAGCTCTCTTCACAGAGAATACATTTCCAGTTAAAACAGAAACACGTACACATTCTCACACAGACACATTAAATGGACAAATGACTGATACTTGTTGGTAGAAGCATTCTCAGTATTGTTTGTGATGCTCAGTGTTTTCTACATCTCGTCCAGAGCTAGGAGGATTCTTCACTTGCCTGCTGTAAGTGCTCCCTCTGTTGTTGTGCAGAGGAGCTACCAGCAAACGTGTTCCACCAGCCTTTCTCATCTTCAAGTATTGCATCCTGAGGTACTTTTATGCTTATTTTCTCTCCAAGCAACCTCTATCTTGGTTTGTATACCTTACAAAGTACTGGTGCCATCATTTAGAATAACAGTGTATCTAAGGAAAGTAAACCCCACATTTAAATGTCCTGAATTTGCCCTAAAAAGCTTTTTACTACTCATATTAAACATACTGCAGAACTCACTTACTCATTTCAATGTGGATTAGAAATCCAAAGACTGAGTTGAAAAAAAATAAGGTGATGAAATTAATGACACATACAAGAAATAGTGCGTATTTTAATTTAAAAGGTTTAAAGGCCAAAAGCTCTTGCTTGCACTCAATATCATTTCTGAAACCCATAACATCAACAGAATGACAAAGGAGCTGCAGGCACAGAAGTCAAGGGCAATTTATTGGAGCAAGACACCAAAAGTACATTAGATGCAAATAACTATGTGTGGATGCAGAAAACCTAATTTTCAGAATTTTTCTCTTTAATTCTAAGCTCTTCTCTTAACTAAGTCCCAGCAGATATGTGTTAGGTTGTCTGCAGAGTGCTTTCCTGGCACTTGCTGCCCCTGTGATTTGCTGCAGCTGTCTGCACTTGGCTTGAGCTCCTGCTGCCTGGAGAGCTTCTGCCCCTGGGTCTGGCAGTGCAAGAAAAAGCCTCTCTGAAAACTTCAGACCTTGGAACCAAGCAGGACTCTATCTATTTCTGTGTGTCCTAAGCACTAAGTGCTGAGGTTGCAGCTTGCCCAAGAGTCAGCTCATAGAGGCTGCACTAAAAGCCAAGTGCCTGCAGAGCTGTCTCCATGAAAAGTGGCCCAAAGGAGAACTGAATCCAAAGTAATTTGTAGGCTGGAATCAGAGCTAAGTTAAAAGTACAAGTTTCAAAGTTTGTTATTAAAATTTTGTTGTGTTTTCTTTTTTTTGCTCATTTCTTCCACAGCCCAAAGCCATCCTTTTTGTGATGGGCTGAGGTAAAAACCATAAATGAAAATGGTAGTTTTCTAATCCACTGTTGACTGAGACAGTGAATTTAATGCAGTGTTAGGACAGCTTACCAACAGAAAGAATCAATCATGTAAAAAATCAACCAGCAGGACTATTCCGTATTTGTGTATGGTTACCTCTCCCCTTCCCTGCCATAAAGACCCACAATAATCTTGACTGATTTCCCTGAACACTGTGGAAAGGCTGGAGGTGATATTAAAATCTAACCTTTCATTTGAAAACATAGATGCAAAGAACTTTTTTTTCTGTAAATAGAAATGTCCTAGAATGACAATATCAAGAAACACTAGAAGAGATGGTAACCTGAAAATCCCCCCATAAAATGGTCTGAAATACAGCCAGGAAAGAAAATAAGAATTTAAAATGGTGTCATAACTAAGCAACAGTCCAAGGAAGAGAACACCTAGAAGAAAGAAAAAGACACATTTGACGACTGACAGGTAAATCTTGGAGGGCTGAAAGTCCTTAGAATATACTGCTTTCCCACTGAAATCACAGAAAATATCACATCTGTGATTTGGGAAGAACTAATCTAATTAATCAATGGCCAGAAACAGGAGACAGCTATTTCTGAGTAGCAGTTACTCAGCAGGCTATAGGAGATGAGTTAATGAACTAATTTGTGTATTTGATATCCAGGGATTACATTAGCAATGAAATCTCACTCAGAAATAGACTGTTGCATTATTGGGGTTTTGGACAGCATCTAATGCCCAATTCCTTCCAGAACTCTGGATTCTTTTGGAAAAGCCTCAGGTTGTACATTTTCATCTGTACACACAGAAAAATATTTAAGATTAGCTCGTCAGCTTTCACAACGCACAGAACAGCTGACCTCTGCAATTTCAGTTCCTTTAGAGAAGGGACCAAGGAAGAACCCCTGAAGATGGATAAAAATGGGGTCCATGTGCAGAGCTGTCACAGCAGCACTTTATAAACACCAAAAGGGTCATCAAAAGAACGTGTCCTGGGAGGGCTGCATTCAGTGTGATGGGTGACCTGTGATATTTCACATTGCTACAGCACAGCACACAAACTTTTCTTCTTTCCTTTCCAAATATCCAAGTGACTCTTCAGCTGTTTTACCAGGGACATCATGAAATACAAAACATGGCAGGGCAGGATAACCCCAGTACTACTTCATCAATTCAGACGTCAAATTCAGAGTCAAAACTGTTAAAGACTTTAAAAATAG